>JABXWE010009170.1:0-35412 GCA_014611495.1 Limonius californicus | reverse complement strand
CCATTCACCATTTTGTGTTTGTAACCCATTGATTTAATAATTTTGAATAAAGTAGTCCTGCCCCCTTTGTATTCCAAGTTTTCGCGAGAGTCAGCCAAGAGTTTGTCGAGAGTAAAATGTTCATTCTTCAGATGATACTGCCAAATTTGTCGTTGCAAATCTTTTCTAAACGTGTAATTTAAGAAAACGTCCGGCTTAGCACGTATACTACAAATGGAAGATTTGAAAACGTCCTGTCCTTGTGATAAAATGTCCCTTATAGATCGCTCAGACACCTAAAATTATAAGTAATTTGCAATTGAGTATTTATGAAATAATACATTATTATTATCGTGATCCTCGTTTGTACCGCTTGCGCAATGTCGAGGCGGTGTTTTGCAATTTGCAGTTCGTAAGTTTGTTGATAACTTTCACCATTCTGACAATTAAGTAGGTATAATATATTATGTGTTCTTACTAGATTATTTTAGAAAAGTAGGGGATTCTAGAGCTGGCAACAGGGCAATTTCATTTTGACATTGCTAGAAATCAATCAAATAATATTTAAGAAATGCAACTTAAGAAAAAAAAAAACACAGTCTGCTGGATGGCAAATCAATCGTGAATAGTGTATACATTATTTTTTTTTATTGTTATGAAATGTATTTTACGGGTTTATTACGAAAATTATAAAGTTAACGATATTATATTTAAAAATAAAGTTAAATAATGTCTGGGTAATCGAAAAATATTATTACTAATATAAAATGCAAACGCATGTGTTCAATGAGTAACTGTAATTTTGATACTGTAATTTTTATCTTTTTCCTTCTCCCTTTGCTTTAAACTCTGGATGTATTGGGAAACATAAAATGTAGATGGCGCAACCAAATTATTAAATAGCCGGCGTAAATTGGATGAAGTTCATTAATAGATGTATTTTTACATTAAGCGAATGTTTATATTTTGCTATTAAAAAATGGCAATAAGTTTGAACGAAATTCTTTAGTATTTTGCTATAGACATTTGATGGATAAAAGAAGAACGGGTGCGGAAATCCACCTCTGTAATTTTGTGTTGCGGAAAAGAGCATGCAAGGGATTGCGGTAGGGTAGTGGCCGAGAACTTGACTTCTGAGTTATTCTACCAAAGTTCCTTAGATTTGATTCCCGAGTATTGCACTTTCCCAGGATTTTTGTGGTATCTTAGTTGTAGTTGGGGCGTGGAGTTTTCAAGGATGGGACAGTGGTGTCTTCCAAAATTAATGACACACGCTACTTACACCTTCGGATTAGAAAATAAAAATACCGTTGGAAAGATGAACTTACGAAATAACAAATAATCGTCCAGTCCAGATTTTATGTATAAAATATTCGTAATTCTATGTATTCTCGCGGCAATAAAGTACGATTTTCTAGATTCATAATAATTTTTGCAAATATTACAAATCTGAAAGAGGTATTGAACTTTAATACATAGAAAACAGTAGTACTATTAGAATTTTCCATAAAAACAAACATATTTTTTATGTCTAGAATTAAAGTTTATTGAAAGTGTGTTAGTAAAGTTTTATGGAGCATACTAATATCTAAACCATGGTGGTTTCATCCAAAATTAGTAAGGGTCGTAGCGAGAACCACCTGTAGTGGAAGAGCCAAACTGTATATAAAATTTAATACATTTATTCTATTTCAACAATGTTCTAAATTTATCTACTTAGGTCCCCTATTAGCTGTTGCATTTTGTGAGATGAAAATTGTGTCTCCCTAGTCCCTATTGCTTCAGGACCCCTTCATTAAATAAGAACGTAGAACGTTGGTATTTTACGCATGCGTCCTAGTAGGTGCATCTACTGACCCGAGCCTCTTGTGTCTATCGAAAATCAACAAATTTTTCTAACCTTACTTATTTTTAATAACGTCAAACATCGAATTATTGAAACGACATTTTAGTGTATAATACAGGTTAAGATTGTGATTAAGCGAACGTTCAAACATTATGAATTTAAATTATATTATATTTAATATGCCCATATTGTCTTAACCATAATGAGCGACAATGAAGGCCAACAAACAGAGGAGCTGGAGGCCCTATCCGCGATTTACGGCACAGATTGGCGGAAGGAAATCGACAATAAAGTTTCCTTTTCAATGAAGATTAATCGAGAAGTTCAACTCTTCGTCACACTTAATTCAGATTACCCATCTGACAAACCTCCATCGTTTCAACTGCTTGCGCCAACGCTTACTGGAGGCCAAAAACAACAAGTTAATAATGATTTTGATGAGATTTATAAGTAAGTAATCGGTAAAACAATTACAATCATTTGTTTGATATTTGTTTGTATTATAGAAGTAATCTTGGTGGACCCGTGTTGTTTCAGTGGATTGAAAAGTTGAAAGAAATTGTAGATAATGGTAATGAGACGGGAAAGGATGTAGAAATTGAGGAGACAGAGGAAGAAGCTCTTAGTCCACCATATGCTATGCAAGATGTTGTATTTGATATTGTGCATGGCTCAATTATTCAAGATCGGAAGAGCACCTTCCAAGGACACGCATGTGCTGTGGAAAATCAACAGCAAGTGAAGTAGGTACTTAATTTAATATATTTTTTGGTAAAATTGATTTATGTGGTTATTTTCAGGGATGCTATGGAAGTATTACTCCAAAATAAGAAGATTGCACAGGCAACGCATAATATATTAGCTTACCGTATATGTTTGGAAAATGGTGTAGTGCATCAGGTAATATATTTCCTTATATCGCAACTAATTTACCGAATTTATGGGAAAATTACAGGACTATGATGATGATGGAGAGGCCCATGCAGGCGGCCGTCTATTGCATTTATTACAAATGTTAAATGTTAACAATGTTATGGTGATTGTAACGAGATGGTATGGTGGGATTCATTTAGGCCCTGATAGATTTCGTCACATTAACAACGCTGCTCGACAGGTACTGCAACAAGCTGGATTCCTCAAAGAGTAAAAAGTTTAAATAAAATTTCAGATATTTAAGGAAAAAGAATGTAAAAATGCCTTAATTGTATTGTTGTAATGATATTGTTTATAAGTGTACGTTAAGCACAGGTCTCAGTCCAGATTTCATGAACCTTCAATAAATCATCAAAAATTAATAAACATCATCACATATCACCTCAAATTGTATCAAAATAGTCGTAAACTGGAATAAATATCAAAAAAACAAGGTGTATACGGAATTTTAATTTAATTTTTACTTAGAAATTCCAAAATTTTCCAATTATATATGAAGGTTTCACAGGCCCATCACGTTTGGTGTGAGGCAAGGCTAAGTTTCCAATTACCTATTCAAAATATTCTCAAGGGGTGACTTTCCAATTGTTGATTATTTATTGATTAAGACAGATCATATTTATAATCAGAGGTGATGGTCATCACATCTGAAACAATTTGATGTGATATGTTTATTGATTTTTGATGGTTTATTGTGATTTTTTGAAGATTCATGAAATCTGGTCTGAAATCCGTGCTTTACATACTAGTTTTATATTAAATATTTTATTTTTGTTTATAATTTACCTTTTTTTAATTTGCTCTTTGTATTTGTTACCGTATTAGTTATAATTATTATGTAAAAGTAGTAAAACTTAAAAAAAAATACAAGAAAGCAATAGTAGTAGTAGCAAAAGGAAAACTACTCAGAAGTTTGATTTTACAGCGTGGTACAACACTACCAGAATGCACGATTGCATATTAATAATGAAAATATAAATACTTTATTAACCTCCTTGGTGCGGTCTATGAGGTTTCATCGTGGGCGGGTAATCATAGCCGGTTCATCGCGAGTTTTACAACAGTAAATCGACATTTCTTTGTTTAATTAACAATTTAGACTTTGTATGTCAATGGGACATTTTCAATTTCGCCGAGGTTGTTTTCTCAAGTTTGTGTCGTTATGGCTAAACGTCAGGGTGTAATGCAACTTATATTCTATGCACTTTTAACAAATAAACAACGTATGACTATCACACTTAACTTGAAAATAAGCACAATAAACGTGCGAACCTTAAAATCAGAGGAAATAATGATAGAAATGGAACACACCATGGAGAAAATTGCATGGGATGTGATAGGATTGGCAGAGATACGAAGAGAAAAACAGGACACATATTTTAAGGAGAAAAAGAAGGCAGAGGAATCGTCGGATTTTGGATAAATGAGGAAAGAAAGGGGATGATCGAAGAGTTTTATGGACGGAAAAGCAGCAGTAAGGCTAGAATTAGGGGAAAGTGGCCTAAAATGATGACCCCTGTTTATTTTTAGTAGGTACCGATGCTGCCATCATTGATTTGAGCACATCGCTATCACTATTCACTAGTTAAGTAGCCACTGTCAGTTAAACAATTGAAAGTGACGCTAACACATCACTGGGTGAAAATAATTTAAAAAAAGTGATTGTTATACGTAGTGATCTAAGGTAAGAGCATTAAAACTATTGTAAAAGTATGTTGAAAGTAATAGGAGTGCTAAATTGTAATATACCTTCTATGAATACATCTTTTTGTCTATAATTTGATGAATAATTCAATCAATAATTGACTTAATGCTAGTGGAAAAGGGAAACAAGGTGAACATAAAGGATGTTAAAGTTAAAAGAGGCTTTGAACTAGGGACTGATCACTACCTTGTCGAAGCCAGATTAAGACGGGGAACAGAGGAGCCGGTTAAAGAGAGTAATGCAAAAGAAGTTAAGTTTCAAAATATTAGAAGTTATATGTTACAGCAAGAACAAATCAGGAAAATGTACAAAACGGCGATAAGCCAAGGAATACAAGAAAAAAGAGAGGAAATTAATTCACACGACGTGGAAGGACTATGGGCTGAACTCAAAGAAATAATAACCAAAGCTGCAAAACAAACATGCGGAGTGTCCAAACTATCCAATAAAAGAAAGGCCACAGCCTGGTGGAACGATTAAATAAAGGAAGAGGTCAAGAAGAAGAAACGAGCCTGGAAAAACTATCTTAACTCGAAAAATAATGAAAGTTACGAAAAATATAAAGTAAAACGAGAAACAGTGAAAGTGATGGTGAAGGAAGCAAAGGCTAAAGCCTGGGAAGATTTTGGCAATAAAATGGAAGAAAACAGCACCGGTAATGCTAAAATGCTTTTCCGAGTACTCAAAGGGTTGCGAAAAACTAAGAAGGACGCAATGAGGGGAATAAAAAGTAAGCAAGGGAAACTCCTAACCACAGAAAAAGAAATAAAAGAAAGATGGTACGAATATTTTACTGAGCTGCTGGGAGTACAAGAACCGCAAGGAACAAGGTATGAAGAAGAAGAAGAAACTAGGGCAATCCAACAACTAGATGAAGAAAGGCAGCAGGATTATGAGGAAATACAATTGCTCGAGGTTAAAGAGGCACTACAAAAACTCAAGATTGGAAAAGCAGCAGGACAAGACGGAATAAAGCCGGAAATGATAAAACACATGGGGGAAGACGGTATCGCACTGTTACATAATTTAATTAACTTGGTATGGAAAACAAAGACAGTGCCCAGAGACTGGAAGGTTGCTGTGATCGTCCCAATATGTAAGAAGGGCGATAGTACCACATGTGACAATTTCCTTGGAATTTCCCTATTAAGTGTGGCGGGTAAAGTATACGAAAGGATACTTGAGAAAAGATTAAGAAGGATAGTAGAACCAACGTTAAGTGATAATCAAGCCGGATTCAGATCTGGAAGACAATGGCGTGCGGTCCATGGATGCAAGGGAAGCAATGCATCCCCTAAAATTTCCAGCTAGCAGTTAAATGTATATATTTTAAGTGAATTTCCAAGTTCTGCTTTCGAATTTCTACAACTTTTCAAAATACTGTAAATTTTTATAAAGTACCATTGCTGGCAACGACGCGGATGCATTTGTGTACGCTGAATCCAAGGCTTATCAGCGTTCCTCCGGCGCACCGCGCCGGGTGGCCCAAGATGACGGTGCAAGTGGATGTAATGCAATAAATGAATCCGCCTTATTAGGCCTACGCTGCCTGCAGTAAACTGCTGCCGGCCGACCAGAAAAGCCGACGCGATGCACTGGATGCATGATACACATACACTGTATGTGTGTACGTGTATGTGTATCGTGACTGGATGCAATATGAAAATTGAATCCAGCAGTTCTCTGAGCGACTGCCACAGTCCAGCGTAGCGTCGCGAAGGGTTTTGTTTCGCTAATATCTACTTCTGCAAAGCCACGTTTCGAGATATAAGTTATTCAATAATTCCTTTGCCGATGGGAGTACGTGCGCTATAAATAATTAGCGTTAGGCATTCAATCGAGAAAGTTTTTATTTTGTTTTTAGTTTAGTTTTTCGGGCGGGTTTATGCTTATTTTAAGGCCAAATATACTTCAAGAAATATGCTAAAATTTGCATTCTAGAAGCTCGTTTTTCAAAAAAAATTCCGGACGCCCCACTTTCTACTGACCAAACTGACCCAGACCTCGCTTATATCCCCATTTGAAAATTTCCTAATACACATGCATCCCTCACTTCCAAAGTCACCGCACGCCACTGCTGGAAGAGGCACGCAAGACTGGACATTCAGTATAAGACAAATATAGGAAAAAATACTCAAGCACAACGGAAAAGTCTATGTTTGTGCAATAGACCTGGAGAAAGCATTCGACAGTGTCGCACGGGAAGAAATATGGAAAGCACTAAGGAAACGCGGAACTGAGCAAAAACTATTAGATGCTGTCAAAAGCATATATGACGAAACAAGAAACTGCGTACGATTAAGAGGCTTATGCACAAACGAATTCACAACACACAGAGGAGTCAGACAGGGTGGAATCCTCAGCCCACTGCTCTTCATCACGATATGGACGAAATTGCCAAGAGAGTTGTAAATAGGGTAAAAGGGGCAAAAGTGGGGGTGAGAAACCTAAAGCCTGTTATAATAAAAGAATTAATGTAGGTATGCCGATGATCTAATACTGTTCGCAACTAGCATCCCCGAACTGCAGAAAAGCATTAAGGCTTGGAAGAACGCGACAAAAGAATTTAACATGAAAATAAACAACACTAAACCTGAGGTAATGGCGATAGCAAGAGAAGAGGAAGAAGTAGTGATATACATAGAGAACGAAAGGCTCAAACAGGTGAACAAGCTGAAATATCTAGGAACAATAATCGACGAAAAGGGGGGCTCGAAAGTGAGGTGAATAATAGAATAAGTGCGGCTATCAGACTTTTAGGTGCTTTAAACCGGGTGTTCATATCAAAGAAAGAAGTGTCAAAGAAAACAAAAGTGAAAGTATACAACGCAGTGTATGTGCCAATATTAATACACGGCTGCGAATCCTGGGTACTTGGTGGAAATTTAAAAAGCAAGATTCAAGCATGTGAGATGAAATATCTCAGAAAAGTAGCAGGAGTCACCAGACTGGACATAATACGAAACGAAGAAATAAGAAACAACTTGGAGATTGAACAGGTACAAGTTAAAATTGAAAGACAGCAGCTCAGATGGTTTGGGCATATGGTAAGAATGCAGAATAGCAGAACAGTGAAAGAACTATGGGAAATGAATTCAGATAACAAGCTACCGAGAGGAAGGCCAAAAAACACGTGAATGGAGAAATCGCTAAGATAGTGGATAAGAAAGGAAGCAACTGGCGGCAGGCTACGACAATCGCGAAGGAGCGGACGGCCTGGAAGCGGTTCTACAAGTAAGAGCAGCCCACCCACCAAACCCTCGACACCGAAAGGTAAAAGAGGGCACCGATGAAGTAAGTAAGTAAGTCTATAATTTGACGTTTTTATGAAGTATTCAAACATGGCCGACATAATGGCAAAAATGGCTTGAACCGAATTATCCACTCTCGGGCAAAATGAACCCCCAAGGGTGGGGTATAATGATCCCGGGATCATTTTACCCTGCATTGGGGGGTCATTTTAGACCACTCCCTAAATTAATTTTAATAATTTATTTCTTTTTGTCACATACTAAGAAAATGGTCAACAAACACAATCGAAAGACTGGCAGAGATGGGATGAGAATATAGGATGCGGCAAGCTATAGAAGGCGTGAATAATAGGTTACCATACAAAACCGCGGCAAAAGATTTTGGGATACCGTTGATGAGTTTAAGGAGATGCTGTAAACGGAAAAACAAGTTAGCCGTCGATCACCTCAAAAAACTTGGAAGTCGAACTCAGGTTTTTACTGCAGAGCAGGAAGAAAAGCTTACAGCTCATATTGTCGACATGGAAAGTAGAATGTATAGTCTTACCACTAAACATGTTAGGTGTCTTGCGTATCAGCTTGCAGTGAAAAACAGCATTGTGCGTCCATTTTCTGAGAAAACCAAACTTGCTGGTAAAGATTGGTTAAAGGGTTTTCGCAATAGGCACCAAGAGCTTTCACTGAGGTCACCTGAAGCGACATCGGCAGCCCGCGCTCCTGATTTTAACAAGCCAGTTGTTACCAAATTTTTCACGTTGCTTAAGACAGTGTTGGATAAAACGCCATTCATGCCGCACCGAATTTTTAATGTTGATGAAACATCTGTATAAGTACCATCCCAGGTAAAAACTCCAAAGTTTTGGCCAGAAGAGGTAGGAAACAAGTCAGCAGGGTGGTTTCCGCAGAACGAGGTGCCTCTACTACCTACTGCTGTAATTTGTATGTCGGCAAGTGGTTTCTATTTGCCATCTATGCTGATTTTTGCTCGAAAAATAATGAAAGAAAAGCTCAAAGATGTAGCACCACCGGGAACAGCGTTCATATGCAACGATTCTGGATGGATGAAACTTGATGTTTTTGCAGTTTGGCTCTCATACTAAGAACTTGAATGTGATTGAAAACGCCAGAAGCAATTTTGTCACCATTTTATGTCTACCTCCCCATACAACACATAGGCTACAGCCTCTCGATCGCAGCTATATGCATCCACTTAATCATTACCATCATCAAGCACTAGAAAAATTGTTGACTAATCACCTTGGAAGAGTTGTTACAGTTTTTCAAATCTAGGGAATTTTCAACGAATCCTACATGAAAGCCAGTACCCCAATTAATGTCATTAATGGTTTTAAGAAGGCCGGAATCGTTCCTTATGTTCCACATGCTTCCAAAAGCTAAACTGGGAAAACACAGGAATAAGACTAGGAAATAAAAGTTTAACAAACATACGTTTTGCACACGACATAAGCCTATTCGCTGAAAGCAGATTAACATTAGGGAGGATGACCGAAGAGTTAAACCGAGAGAGTAAAAAAGTAGGGCTACATATCAACTATGACAAAACCAACTTAACATCTAACAGAAAATCAAGGGATATAATAATCGACAACTCTACATTTAAATATGTGGAAGAAGTTATTTACCTGGGTCAGTTTATATCATTTGAAAATCGGGTACTAGAGTAAGAAGTACAAAGAAGGATCACCCTAGGATGGAAGAAAAACGAAAAACTGAGAGTGACCCAGACAAGAATGGAGAGAGCGATGTTGAACATTCGAATAAAAGACAAAGTGAAATTAACCGAAATTAGAAGTAAGACCGGAGTGGAAGATGTAACGATTTCCGCGCCTAACAGAAGGCAACCTATTTTACATATATAGGAATTTTAATATTTCGAAGCCGCGGCGTCGTCTTGACCTGAACGGACGGCGCGCCGTGCGGTTTTGAGTTTAAAATTTTGGGGAGAAGGAGATTCTAAAAGACAGTTTTCCGTAATTAGGTCAGTGGGTTAAACGTTGTCAACCTTACCGGACGTTTATTGTGAATAGTGAATTATTTATTGAAATCGTTTGTCGATTGGGAATTAGTTTTCCGCTTTGAGAGTCACTTCACACAGGAGCTTTTCCCATAGTTGAAGGGAAACAAATCTCCAGGAATTTATTTTCCAATATGAAATTTACTCCGATAAAGAAGATTTGGTTTGGTGTTATGCCAGAGTCCATCAACTGGCGAGTTGGTTATAACCAGAAATTGTTGTCTTATCGTAATTACCAGAATCTTAATTCTATTCTCAGATAAATTTAATTAGGCAAAATTCGTACAGCGGGACTTTCAGAAATTAACACGACGCAGTAGAAAAACTCTACATTTATACGTATTGTTCAAATTGATACGCTGTCCTCGCCGAGTAACCTTGTGGGGGTTTTTTCCGAACCGAGTGGACACCTGGGTCTATCGATAGAGAGTCTGGTGTACGGTCGAGCTGATTGCTGCTACGTATTGATCAAGGAAAGTGCATTTTTAAAAACTGTATAACCTTGTCTTGTTGTTTACGATTTCGTTATGTTTATTTAAGAATTAATTTATTAATTGAATGGGGTCAACGAATTGTGTCATTGGGATTTAATTGGGGTTATGTGTACATATGAAATACTATTGTAATATTCCATATTCCAATTTTACGTAAAGCAGATATACAGGGTACTCCAATAGTGGGTTGATATTGCGTTTGTAAGAGTTCACGCCTTGACGATAGTTTTTGATCGTTGATCACGCATGTATTCGTGACGCGAAGGCCTTCGAAGTTACGGAATGCGCTAAAAATTTCTAGCAAATGGATGTGTAGCGCAGTAAAGGTCCTAAAATGGTTTGAGTGTTGCCAAGTTAATTTTCGTTATATTCCGGTAGAGTAACGTAAAATTGGGACTTCTACTTTTATTTTAAATCATTGTTCTTGCATAGAAAGTTTAGAACTGTGAATGGGTTTTGTTGGTTTATTAAGTAAACAGAGATTTGGTTGCAACTTGTCTTTTATTTTACGACGAAGTATTTGGATTTAAGTCTACGTAAAGGATAGATATAAATTATATAAAGGTAGGTAATTATTTTTCTTGGGGTTCGACTTCTCATTTACCACCTTAGACGATGCTAGAAAATTATAAGTCGGTGGCGCCTATTAATTATTTGTTTTGAACCTACTCCTTCTTCGATTGGGTTTCCGGGAATCAAGCATCTGTCAATGTGTAATTGTCTACCTAAACAGTGGCGGAGTGATGAGGTTGTTTTTGTAATTCAACCAATTTTTGTATATAGTAAAGATTAAAGGCGTGACAAAGACTTGGTGTTAAGATATAGGTCAGTAAAGTGAAATTGGGCCGGGCATATCGAACGACTAGCAGAGTGCAGATGGACAAATACTGTTACAAGATGAGTACCGCAAGATGGTTCATGAAAAAGAGGGAGGCCACAGTAAGATGGCCTCAGGAATTAGAAGAGTACGCAGGGTCAACATGGTGCTTAGCGACAACAAATAAGACCAAAGTGATGTTAAGGGGGGAGGCCTTTGTCCAACGATGGGATTAACAGGCTGACTATTATAATTGAGGAAAACGGGATTTACAGAACGTTATAATAATGAGCCAGACTGCATTAAAAGCGAAAATGGTTATTGCGTTAGCTTACGTTCCCGTTGTCGATTTAGGTGAATGCGTGGATGCACTTTCAAACGAGTTGCCAGCAGAACTATGTACAACCATTGCTGAATTGGTTAGAAGATAATTATAGAGGGCGTCCAAATAGACGTGGCAATGGAAGATGCCCCACCGAAAATCTGGAATTTTTTAAATGAAGAAGATCGCACCAACAATCACGCGGAAGCTGCCCACCAGCGACTGCAAACAGAGTTGGGAGTTGATCATCCAAGTATTGGGAAATTGATCGATAGACTGGAAAGTGCAAAAGGGTCGCCACGTATACTACGAAAAGAACTTATCGCCGGGAATCAACCACCTGTTAAATTAAGAAATATCGCCAGGCTGATGAACGTGTCTTAAAAATTGTAATGTAATGTAATTAACAGAACAGGTTTTAGTTTTTGTTCGGCGTGGCGAATTTTGTGAAAGAAAACCGTAAGATGGTGTAAAAGAAAGTTATAGACAAATTTGTGGCAAATCCGAGAAGATTATTATTAACATAAAAATTTAGCTCAGTTAAGTATATTGTAGGGAGTAGATACCTATTATAAAATGGTAGCATTAGTATGTTTAGTGATTAATAAAAACAGTTGTTCAATAGTTTTTAGTTTTATTATGTAAGAAATCGTGCTTCACTGCACACCCCCCCCCCTCCCTTTCTCGAAACTAATATGAGTTGTCTCCCTCTAGTTCAGATACTGGGTACAGTCTTGAGTGTATGTTTCCTGATTTGAAACTCCGCTGATCTATACAGTGAAGTGAAATGTGAAAATAAGCACAAATATTAAACTACAGTACTAGTGTCTGTATAGGTATGATATTATAAAAGTTTAATTCAACTACTTTCGCAAAGTCACACAAGCTTTTAGCAAAAAAAAAATAGCCATTACAAGAATAAGTATTACTTCCGTTTCGGGGAGCGTTACAATTTTATATCAATTTACTATCCACACTACTGTAATATCACCCGTGATAACAATATTAATGCATTCTTTGAGGCTTTCGCGGTTTCTCGAACTGTCAATATTACAGTTTACTTTCGGCGTAGACCGTGTCGTCATTTGGGAACTACACCCAGCATTATCAGGTAAGGCCCGACCTGTAGCATGTCTACCTTTACAAGCATTTGCTCTAGAAGTTTGAGCCATATTTGTTCGTAGGCCCTGCCTGCCTAAACAGGGCCGTGTGCTTAGATTATTTAAACCTTGGGGCGGACAAGGACTTGATCTTAAAGCATTTTGTTTGCCAGGACAATAATACTTAATCTGCTTATACCTGTTAACTGTTTGTGAACCAATACAAACTAACGTTTCGCAAGACAGTGCAGCTTGCATCTTCAGAAAGACGGAGTTCTGATTGGCTGTCACCGTTGGGCAAAGACGGATCCGGTGGAGGGTGATCGTGAGATCGATGATGCTTAGGAGTCCTTAGAGGATAAACTATTGGAGTCCCAACTTTACTGAGTCTAAAACCATCCTTCCTGTTTATGTTGTTAGATTGTTTCTCAATTTCAATTGCTTCGCGTATGATACGAGGGAAGTAATGAGGTGCCCTGGCGAATACCCGAGCATTGTCAAAGTCCATTTTATGCCCAGTTAAACCAGCATGTTCAGCCACCGCAGATTTTGTGATGCGTTTATGTTTGCAATCACCTTTGTGCGCTCGCAATCTTAAGTCAACGGAACGACCAGTTTGTCCGATGTAGTTTGAACCACAAGAGCAAGGGATGTTGTAGATCCCGGCTGATTTTAAATTTGTGATATGATCCTTTGCGGATCTGAATCCGTTTCCCAAAGTTTCATTAGCCCTAAAGACTGTCTTTATGCTCTACCTTCTAAGAACATGCCCATTCTTATCAGTTTACTGTAAGGTAGAAAAGCTAAGCCTTCCGGAGGTGCCAGTTCCTCCTTAGCCTTGGGCTGTTCCGCATTGCGGTTTGCTCTCTGAATTTCTATGGCTGTATAACCGTTTTGTTGTAACTACATCAAGAGATGAGTTTTTTCTTGTTGTAGGTGTTCTGCATCTGAAATTCGAACTGCTCTGGTTGTTAGAGTTTTTAGCACAGTTGATTTCTGCATCGTGTGATGATGCGAATTTCCATTTAAATACCTGTTTGTACTTGTTTCTAGTTTCTAGTTTACGTGTAACATGTACATCTAAGAATGGAATACTGTCATTTTCCTCGAATTCGACTGTAAATTGGATATTATGAAGAATTGAGTTTAGATGTACTAGAAATTGCTCTAGTGTTTGGCGTTCGTGAGACCAACTGACGAACGTATCGTCTACATATCTAAACCAGGACTTAGGTTTAAGGTCAGCTACTGCCAAAGCTTTGGTTTCAAAGTATTCCATGTATATATTCGCAATAACAGGTGATAGCGGTAAACCCATAGTCGCTCCTTCAACCTGTTCATACAAGTTGCCATTCCAACTAAAAAGGTGATTTTCAAACATATTTCGACTAATTGGTTTAGATCTGTGGGTAGTTTATCACTTAGGATCTGTAACACACCATCTACCAGTACTTTTGTGAAAAGGCACACCACGTCGAAACTGACTAGAATGTCTCCTTTACACAGCCGTAAACTTTTGATCTTGTTGACAAAGTCACAGGAATCCTTTATGTACGATTCTGTGTTGCCACTAAGTGGGCGAAGCTTAGTGGATAAGTATTTTGCTAAAGCATGTGCATGGAGAATTTATAGCACTCACAATAGGTCTGAGTGGAACTCCAATCCAAATTGTGTATTTTGGGTAAATCATAAATACGTGGGGTGATAAGAGTTTTTGGGTATAATGTGCTGTTTGTCCTGGTATCAACAGTATCAGAGTAGTTGATAGCAGCAGTAACCTTTGACTTTATCATTAGGCAATTCGTTCCGGGGCGGTTTCGGAACTAACCGTTCGTATTTGCCAGTTTGTTTGACGATTGTTTGCTCTAATGTACTTTGAGGCAGCATGCACGTTATTGTGTCAATTTTCTCCCACAGAGATGCTTCTAGTATGCTAGAGAGTAGTAAATGTAGCTCATACAGCTAACAGTCAATTTTATCACACAGTTTACAGTAAAGATTTCTCTCTTTCAATATTTCATAAAAATGTATTTATTAAAACTTTTTATTACCACATGTTAGTACATTTTTTATTATTCAAAATTTGAATACACCCGCGGTTAACTTTCTAAGCATTTTCATTGCTCTTTTCTTCATTTATCGTGCTATCATCGGCGGTGTCTTCAGAAATATCCTCGTCTAACTGAAATAGAGGTTCATCTACAAGTTGTCGATCTAAATTACGTTCTGTCTCGGGATCTAATTCCTCATCTGCATTAATTAACATCTCCTCGATATCATCATCTGGTGGTAGAGGTTCCATTACAATTGGTGGATGCGCGGCATACACTGTGCCCATCACTTCATCTGTAACTTCCTGACTGTCCCATTCGCATAACGGTTCTGTCCCAATAATAATAGGAATGCCAGGCGTGTCAATGTTGGGATAGCCATAAGCTTTGTAACGGGGCAGTGATCCTTGCAAGGACACCCATATTTCATAGATGACCTGGCAGCATTTGCACTTCCAATACTGGTTTGTTGGATGAGTATCGGTGTCTGTATCCAACATGCAATAAAAGTCATAAGTGCCTTGCAGAATGTCGACCATCCGAGGAACTCTACAGATATCCTTGCGGTAGGTCTTTACTGCTACGGTGGGGTGTTTGCTTCTGTAATTAAAATACCATATAATTATTTTAATTTTGGGTCGGCTATAAAATTCTTGAATATGGTAAGCGGTTTTACTTTTTATTTAACTGTTTCTTTTATAAGCTCACGGTATCAGATAGTTTCACATATTAGGAATAACATTTCCAAAGTAATTTTAAATTCACACATGATATGAAATTGAATCATATCGTAGATATTCTTAATCCAGTCTTGGCACAGCTAACTGTTTACCCTTTATACAGCGGAACTTTCTCAGGATCACTCCAGCCGATTTTTCTCTGCCGGCGATCCTGCTATAGCCACGCAGAATGCAACGACCGGTGCCGTCGAAAATACCCTGAATGAAGACAGGGAGACGCTTAAAAGGTACTTTAAGAAATGGAGACTTATCCTAAGCGTGACAAAAACAGAATGCTGCTATTTCCACCTAAATAACAGAATGGTTAAAATCCGTCACGATATCTTCATGGATGGGGCACATCTGCCCTTCAACCCCAACCTCAACTAGGTTTTGGACAGAACTTTCTATTATAACAAGCACCTGACCAATGCAATGTTGCTGCCAAATTAAGAACGAGGAACAATATCCTAGCCCGGCTTGTTGCATCCGCATAGAGTGCAACGGCTTTCGTTTTGGGTAACACCGCCCTTGGTTTAATTTACTCCACAGTAGAGTACTGTGAGCACCGTTGGTAACCAGACGATGAAAATTGTGGGAGGAACGATCAGAATAACACTTTTATACTGGCCCTCGGTCCTTAGTTACATAGAGCCGTTGCACGTAAGGAGAAACATGAACCTATTTATACGAATACAACAAAATAACACCAAACCCTGCTCTTCCAATACACCAAGATATGAGAATCAGATATTACCGCTTAAAAAATGCCCGCCAATAGAACATGCGATAAAATTGATCTCTGACTGTTATAGATATATAGAGCGTTGAAAGCGGGAATGGAATAGCAAGGCCCCCGACCCATGGAAACTTCTTTTCAACGAGCGAGATCGAACTGAACTTGAGCTTCCCGACAATATCTGGGTCTTTCGTAACTGAGTGCGAACTAGCCACAGTCGTTGCAATTACTCCCTGCATAAGTGGAGCATGCGAAGATCGCTAGACTCTGAATGTGGGTCAGAATATCAAACTGTGCATCATATTGTGAGTGAGGGTCCTGTTAGAGTTAGAGCATATGAACAATTCCACGAGGACTTCATTGGAGTTTCACCAGAAGCTATCCAGTGGCTACAGAACCTTAATATAGATACAGATTGATATAGCGATGAAGAAGAAACGGAAGCAACTACTTAAACTAACAAAACACCACAGACACAAATGACAACCCATGCGTTGAATCTGTATCAGAAAAGGAATGATAGGAGGTAAAGGAAAGACTAATAAACAACATATTAAAAGCTAAAAGGATCCCAAAAGATTGGCAAACGGGTATAACAGTATCGCTGTAGAAAAAAGGCTATAGTAGGGAATGTACCAATTAAGAAAAAGTTACACTACCTAGTAAGTATAACAGGAAAGGTATGGGCAAAGATATGGGATACAAGCTTAGGGGAAAAACTAGAAGATACAATAGACCAGCAGGGGCCCCCTTTCTATTTCAAGTTTGTTATCGAGTTAAATAAGTTCCTGCTTATTCAATTATTCTCAAATTAGCAAAAAGACAATTAGTGCCATCGTTTGCCCTTGTGCTTATATATATATATATATATATAAGCGAGTACTTTTGCAGCCCTTCTGGCCTTTTATCGCATCCTAGGCGCCATCTTTTTCTATCCATCACTTCGTCCTACTCTTGTGTTTACGTAATGAAATAAACACCATAAACACATAAATCGTCAAGTTTATTTTACCGTATCTACTGTAGTTCCCATAATAACCAGAGGAAGTGAGATTCACATATGTTTTATAGATTTTGAAAAAATAAGGAATCAAATAAATTTGAAATATCGAGAGGACTGAAAGCGGGCTGTGCACTGAACCCAATATTAACACTAATTAAGGATGAGGTGGTTAGTAGAAAGTAAAAAGAAGACAAAAAAATATAAAATAAGGACGTGGAAAATGAAAATGGTACAAATGTCATAACTCCTATAGTATGCAGATGACATGGTGATAAAAGCAGGATCGGCAATACCGTCTGAATATGTATAATAAAGAGATGCAGGAAGCAAACATGAAAGTTAACATAGGAAACACAAAGATAATGATTATAGCAGTAAAAGAAAGAACAACCATTGTGCAAAGAACTTTTAACGCAATACAAAACACCTTTCTAGAGAAAACGGAAATACAAAAAAAAAGTAGAGATAGTGAAAAAAGTGTACACCTGGCTCTTGTTTATGGAAACGAAGCGTAGATGATCATAGATAAACAGAAGTATAGATTTACATAGAAGAAAAAACAAGACAAGACAACATATAGAAAACAATTGGAAGTAACAGTAGCAGTGCAAAAAGTGATCAAACAAAAGCATTTAGGACGGCTGGGACATGTCTGTACACCAAATGGAAAAAAACGGAATGGTAAAAAAATTGAAGCAAGGCAAGCATAAAGTTGGAAGGCCTAGGAGACATAGACAGAAGAAATTAAGGCAGCAGTAAAACAGAGAGGGTTAGAATGGAACACAATAAAACAGAAAGTGGATGATCAAAAAGAGTGAAAAAAGTGGTGCCAAAAACTCTGTCAGGGAGTGACAAATAACCGACACCAAGCCTTCCACCGTATGGTAGAACAGCTCAAAATTGTATAATATAAGGTAATTGGCATATATGGTATATATTTAAAACAATAAAAAATATGTATGACATGTATAATGTGTATTTTTTTCATATACGTGATGGTATACCTAATCTTAATATGTGCAATTGTTTTAGGATAATGTATAATGGTATTTCCGTTATCTGATATTCAATTCAAATATCTGCAATGTATTTTAATAATAATAATAATAATTCGTTTCATTTATTTGTCTTGCTGTACGAACTAATAGGAGCAGGCTCTTGATAATTGTTGTTCTCGTTTATACAATACTGCATTGTATACTTCCACCGTTACCTTCTATGTAATTTATATTTAATGATTTTTATAAACAATTCTTTCATATTTGCATCGGCTTATTCGTTTGGCGTATATACATCCTACTGTTTTTTCGCATTTGATGTTCGGTCACGTACATCTTTGAGCTGTACTTATATCTCTTCTTCCGAATGGTTAATTTTTGATATGCAATCTGTGTTCTACGTCTGTTTTCTTTATTTTGCTCTCTCTTTACCATTGTCTATAACATCCGTTCAGGTGGTAACACCACTATTTCCTCTCATTTTCTATGAGTCTTCTTGTTCCATTTAACTTGCACTTGTTTAACATTATTGATTTCTACTGCAACCATTCCTCAAATTACAGTATTACTATTTCTTCCTTTACTTTACCTACTTTATCTCTGCTTTAATCCGATGCTTTCTTTCTTTCTATTTTTTTTTGTTGCGGTCTAGGTTGTTTCTTTGTTTTTCTGTCATTCTTCTGATGTCCTCCAACCATTTTAATGGTGGTCTTCCAATCCTCCTTCTTCCTTGTCACTCTTTCGGTCCATCTTTTGTCTCTCATTCTCATAATGTGTCCAGCCCGAGATCATACGAGATCATTACCCACTAAAATATCTTCCCATAAAGCTTTCTATTTTTTTTTGTTAACTGCGGTCTCGGTAGCGTCTTTGTTTTTCTGCCATTCCTCTGATACCGTTTAACCATTTTAATGGTGGCCTCCCAACCCTTCCTTTCCCTTGTCACTCCTTGGTCCATCTTTCGTTTCTCGTTCTCGTAATATGTCCAGCCCGAGACCATACGTCACACAACTTTCTATTGCCATTGCCCACTAAAATATCTTCCCATAAAGCTCTCTATTTTTTTTTGATAATTGCGGTCTCTGTTGCGTCTTTGTTTTCCTGCCATTCTTCTGATGTCGTCTAACCATTTTAATGGTGGCCTCCCAACCTTTTTTCTCCCTTGCCACTCTTCTGGTCCATCTTTCGTCTCTCGTTCTGATAATGTGTCCAGCCCGAGACCATACATCACACAACTTTCTATTGTCATTGCCTAGTGAAATATCTTCCCATCAAGGTTTTTACATATGGCAAACGAATAAACAACATGTCTGAAATTTATTTGAGTTCTCCGTGAAATGCTATATCTGATATGCAATATTATATTATATTTAAAATATGAGCTCTTCGACATAATACTTTAATAAAATGTAAAACTGCATGCCATTAACCTGTATATTTCAAGTTTCGTCAACAGGAATATCAGCCCTCCAAACTGAACCGTAGATTCGTTAACAATGGTGCATAATACAGGCACTGACTGTCCCGCAGCAATCCCACACAATGGTAACCAAACGCTTACTTCGACATTGCCTAAGCTGATAATGCCGTAGCGAAACGAACGGCGAATGTCTTGTCGTGCTTCACATAACAGATATTGCTCCAACTTTAGATCTCTGCGAGGAGAAACATTAATTTCTTTTGTGAACGTTTGCAGAGGTTTTTGTAGCTGTTTTATTATCACGTCAGCAGTATACCTATGATAAATAACGGTAATAGGTAAATCAATGGAAGTATTTATTATAATTGATTTGGTCTAAGATTGGACTGAGGAATGCCACTGTTTGATTTGTAAATATTCCTAGACAACCATTATAATACAGAACCAGACAACTATTGCTGAAGTCAGCAACACGATATTTTCGCTTTTTCAGTTCCGCTGTTACGGTGTGCATGTCCAGTAGGGTGAGTGAGAACACCTTACTCAATTCCTCCTGTATGTGTTTTGTTAATGATGACTAATACCTATAGTCATTATTATGAAACATTTAGCATGTCATCAGTATGTTTCATGACGTCACAACTTTGCGAAATTTCAAACAATTTAAATTTTTACATACCCTAGTTTCGGAATGTTCTAAAGTTTTAAAAAATGTCTGAACAAGAATAAACTATGTTATAGTTTTACTTATAGCAGACAACCCAGAATAGTTTTACTTATAGCAGACAACCTAGAAGAAGCCAAAGAAATCGTGACACAACTAAAACAAGAAATAGAAAATGGTGGCTTACAAAGACTATGACCAACCTAGTGATAGGAGGTAAGATAAAAATTGATAGCTACATCATAGAGGACGTTAGAGAATACAAACATCTGGAACATGAGATCAGAATAAATAGGGACAATCACACACATGAGCTCCAAAGAAAGATCAGTTTGGAACGGGCAACTTACGCCAATCTCAAAGACGTCTTTACGGAAGGCATATCAATCAGTTTATAATCAATGCGTCCTACTCGTCATAACGTATTAATTTATGTAAATTAGTTGGGACAAGCATATTAAGACTGTGTTTAGACTTGCCATGGGGTGATTTTCTTATTCACTCTTTAAATTCAGTCTAAATTGACATTTCTCGCAGTAAGGATCTTACTGGCGCTTCCCGGTATATTGATATTGTTTTCGTTCTTGTTTAAAAATGGACATAACCCTCCGAAAACGAGCTAAAATAATCGCGTTAAAACGCCAAGTTGAAGGCTCGGGAGATAGCAGTTGATGTGGAGTAATCGGGCGTTTCAAGGATAGTGAAGCGGCATGAAGAAACCTGATCCGCGAACACTTCCTGGAGAAGCCAAAGCGGAAACAAAGGAAGACCACACTAAGGTATAATGTTCTAATCAGAAGAATTAACGTCATAAACCCGAAGAAGACCAGACAAGATCCGCAATGAAAAAGAAACGGTTATCATGGGCAAAGACACATCGAGAATAGACTTTGGAGCAGTGGAAGAAAATGATCTCTGACGAAACTCATTTTGAATTTCATGTTCGGCGCTCGCCTGGAGAACCTCTTCGTACAGGCCACATCCAGCACGTCCCTAAACAGTCGTCTAAAGTTATGTTTTGGGGATACTTCACTGCTTCCGGTCTACAGACATTTCACTCGATCGAAGGCATGATGAAGAGCACGAAGTATATTGGTTTGCAGGAGAATTGATCCCGACGATGAAGAGGCTATTTCTAGGAGATGACGAGGTATTTCGACAGGATTTTGCTTCCTGCCAAAAGTTCACCAAGAACTTCTTTGTCGAAGAAGAGTTGAATATATTGAAATAGCCAGCAAATTCACCGGACTTAAACTCGATAGAAAAAATGTGACTATTCTGAAGGCTCGCGTAGTAAAGATGGATTGCGCAACAAAAGTTTAAATAATAGAAAGTGTAATCCAAGTGTGATTTAGGGACCCTGCAGTAAAGATGGTAAATAAATTAATTTTATAAAGATTGCTGTTTTTTTTATTATTAGCTCATCCTATTTATCCCAATTAACTTGCACAGTTCCATACGAAGCGGAGACGCTTATTCTGACTAAAAACACCGTTCATAGATTGGCAGTTGCCCAACGGAAAATGGAGAGATTCGTGTTAGGTATTACATTACATGATCACGTCAGAAACGCAAACATCCGAAAAAGAACTAAAGTCAAAGACGTAGATAACAAAATGGAGATGGAAGGAACACGTCGCGAGGATCGCGAGGATCAAGGACGAAAGATGGACGCTAAAAATGATAAACTGGCGACTTCGCACAGATAAAAGAAGCAGACGATGACCACCAATACGATGGTGCAATACTATTAAAAAATCGCGGGGCATGGGATAGGAACAGCCCAGGACCGAATCAAATGGAGTCACTTAAGGGAGACTTATGTCCAGTAGTGGACGAATCAGGCTGGGAGATGATGATGGAGGTAACACAGTTGGGTGTTATTATTATCATTCCATGTATGTGTACAGCCATCAAATTAGCATATAGAATGTACTAGCACGCACTTGCATCTAGATCCAAAGGACGCGGCGCGGGTTCGAATCCGGCCGAGGTCGGTGACATTTGTCTAGCGGGGCTTTCTGTTGGATGAGAAGTAAAGCTGTAGGTGCCGTCCCACTACGATGTGTGACACGTTAAAAATCACCACTGGGATTGGAACTGCCCAAAAGCTTAGAGATCCTTGGAAATCCGCGTTCTAGATCTCACTAAATCAAAATAAACAAACAACACAGATCGTTGATAATGTCATGGATGACGTCCATAGCATGTTTCTCCCAAAGTACTATAAGAAACACATTTCCAAAATTTTTAAATCCGATCCATTGAATGAAAAGCCTCACTGATACTATTTACTACGGTATTTATATTTGCGCTAAAAATTTAGCGACTTATTAAAAGTTGGCCATTAGCTCCAGTCCAATCTTAGAAAAAAATAACTATACTTGATTATTCCATTTTGACCCCTCCATGTAGCAGGCAAATGCTCTGGTAAGCTCGTCTTAAAGGAATATATGTCTGACATTTCATGTACTTCAAAGCTACCAGCACTGCCTCCAGCCAAAGTGTGCCGACTGAAGAAAATCTGTTCCTGTCCGAAGAATTTTGTGCCCTTCGTATATATTTTTGGTAACTTCACTAGATGTTTGTCATATTTCCACTCACATTGTGCTGTACCAATAACCTTTTTTCGGTAAAGACGTTTTAGGAGGTTGAATTGCTTATCTAACTACATACCTCCATTATTATTTGTTCGATAGAACGTAATGCGCCTGTAGTTGACACAACAACAGCCCCAGTAATATTTTGCCCAGGATGAATAATTTCAAAATCAAAGAATATTTCGCAGTTAATACCGGTACCGTCAGTCATTTTTACCGTGCTTTTTTTCTTGGTAAAGTTGTAATTTGAAAGTCCCATGAACATTTTGTGCCCCCTTTACATTTACTTGACTGTCATTTTATATTTTCCGTATTTGAAGAAAGAAAAATTAAGTTGGCGTCTATATTAAATCGGGATATCCCCAATGTAATTCTGAATTTAGATGTTCAGATTAAGATGCAGCTACGTCCTACGACGAAGGCAATATAGTTAGTGAGGACTTCTTGATGGAAACAGCACCTCGTTACGATACGACAGCAAATCCTGACTTAAGCGGTAGACGTATTGTATCGATTATGTCATTTTGGCAACAGATATTGAATATTGGTGTACACGAACCATTTGGATGTTCAGTTACTGATATGGAAATTATTACAGAAAAAAGGATGGGTCTCATAAGTACATTTACATTACGATGTAAGATGAGCAACGTGGAAAAGCAGTTGCATACAGAACTCCCAAATGACAATTCCAAAATGTCCATTCATTCTACAGCTGTTTTCGCTAATATAACAACAGGCTGTGGTCACTCTCAAATGGAAGAAATGCTTTCTGTCATGAACATACCTCCAATGCCCTACAGAAACTATTCCAGTAACCGAGATATCTTTCGTGACAAGGTTGATAATGTTTTCTGGAAATCAATGGAAGCTGCGGGTATCGAAGAGTCCAAAATGGCAAAAGAACTTGGAGAAGTGGATAGTGAAGGTTATGCCCTTATCACTGCCATAGCCGATGGAGCTTGGTGCAAGCGATCTTACAAAGTAAATTACGATGCATTTTCTGGAGTTGGCTGTATTGTTGGAGAAAGAACTGGAAAATTATTATTTGTGGGTGTACGAAATAAATACTGTTCAATCTGCATGCCAGCCACGAGTAAAGGTACAGATATTCCATCCCACACTTGTTTTAGAAATTGGAAGGGATCTTCAACTAGCATGGAAGCAGATACCTATTATAGTTGAAGGTTTCGCAGAAGTACTGATCTCCATGTAGTCAAATTCGCACAGTTAGTTGGGGATCGTGACAGTAGCGTTACGCGAAAACTTCGTGATGCTAACTAAACCTTACGGTACAATGCTTGTGCAAAAGGTCAAATGTCGAAACCATATGTTAAGGAACTTTTGTTCGAAGATTCAAGAATTGCAAATAGAAGAGTTAGTTCAGCTAATAAACAAGTAACTCCTTGCCTTCGAGCAACATTAGAAAAAAATAAAATGCGGCTAAGAGGTGCAATCGTGAAGGCCGTAGCCTATAGGAGACGTACCGATAATACGCCATTAGCTGAAACTGTAGCTGCACTATCAAGAGATATATTGAACTCCCCGAGTCATGTTTTTGGAGAACGTGAGAAATGTGCTGAATTAGGATATTTTTGTAACGGATTTAAAGAAGGAGGTATAAACATTGCCCCACAAATGAAAGAGTGCGGACTCTGCTACGATTTAGAAAAGGGCCTACATAGAATAGCTCATAATGCACCAAGCTTAATTATGAACATGACGAACAATGCAGCAGAACAGTATAATGCAATAGTATGCAAATTTATGGGCGGAAAACGAATAAATTTTGCACTAAAAGATTCGTATCAAACAAAATGTCATGCTGCAGCTACGTCCTTCAATGAAAAAGGGCTCTACTACTCAGAAATTCATAAAGCTTTCGTCAATCGTAGCCCACCTAGATATATGAAGAAATATATACAAAAACTGTACGCACGTCGCCAAAATTCTAAAAAACTACGCTTAATTGTCGCTGAAAGTGGAATACCAAAACACAAGAAAAAACTTCATCATCAGGCCCCGATGCTGATTATGGTGCGACTACAGAAGAACAGGCACAAAATGACATGACTCCAGCAGAATATGATACACAGGTAAAATCGTTTCTCGAGAAGCTGAAAAAATTTACAGACGAAATTGCAGCTTTAGAAGTCACAACGAGAGGCCAAAGTTCAAATCCAATTTGGAAACAAGAGAGATCAACTCGTTTGACAGCCTCAAATTTTGGACAAGTGTGGCAAATGAGAAAAACTACTTCTGCAAAAACAGTGAAACGAGCACTGTACTCAGATTTCTACGGGGCAGCTGCGACTCGATATGGTGTCGAAAATGAACAGATTGCTATAAGAGCCTTTGAAAAGGTAATAAACTTGTAAGTAAAATAATGCTGCATATTTGTTGGAAAAGATGATGAATTTTATTTAGCTGCATCGCCAGATGGTTTGGTAGGTGACGATGGTCTACTAGAAATAAAATGTCCCGCAAAAGCTGCAAAATTGATACGTATAGAAGCCGCAGAAAAAAAAACATTTGGATTTTGTCGTCTACGATGCTCAGAACAGAAAACTGATATTAAAGCCTAACCACGATTATATGTATTAAATCCAATATCCAAAATCCAATCCAATATATTGTGATGAATTTAGACTCGTTAGCTCGTTCGATGTCAATTTTAAAGAATACTCGTTCATTTTTATGATGTCTTAGAATTCGGTTTCTTTGTGGTAAATAATAAAGGGCAGACCATAACGCAGATAACTTCTTGCTTGGTTGGAAACACTGCCAAACTCGTATTTTGATATAAACCTATGACAAAAAGAATTATTGTTAAATATTCTTATTTAAAAGCTTATATATGTAAAGAAATACGTACGTATAGAAGATACAATAAAATGCCTCGAGCTTAATTTTAAGATTAGCTCTGATAATTACGAAGTCACGAAGGAATTTACTGCATTATCGGAACAATTAATGGAAATGTGTTTTGCACATTCGTGAAGTACAGAGTGTGTTTTAGAGGTTAATTTAGGATTTGTATTAAGTGTTTATGAAGTTAAAACATGTTTGGACAGCGACACCGTTAAATTATGAACATTTTTATATTTATTATTTACCTGTCAAAATATGTAGGTATTTCAATTGTATAATTTGATCCAAGTATCCTTTAATTATTTTTATGTAATTTTGGCATCGCTGTTAAGGAGATTTTGTTCGTTGTTAAGAAGTTTGTTGACAAAACAATGAACAGTAGAGCATTTTTGTATTTACGTGAGAATACTCGCAATTCCTTTGCTCTTAAAAAAAAATTAAAAAAATAATTAATATTGTTAATGTAATAAAGTATTCGTTTGTGTGATTTAAAAAACGAGTTTCATTGAAGAAAGTGAAAGCTGGTTTTACTCACAAAGTTAATTTATGAGTAATTTGATCCTCTTCGAAGTTGTGAGACTTGGTAGAACTGCGCACCGGAATTTGGGACGCTGCTTCGGAGTCTGTTAAACAGGTCAAGGACGGAAATAAGAAATATTTATACTTGTATGAAGAGATTACTCCAAAAGGTAATACCATTATTACGTACCTAGATAGGAAGCACGAAATCACAGGAGCACCGAGGCGACAACAGAAAACAACATTTTAAAACTGCCGAATATTACTTAGCATTTTCTGTAAGCATTTATAGGTTATAATACGCAGACCGGTTAAGGTGTTGGACTGACTGGAATTGCTTGCGTTTAGGTAGTTGATGTATTTGCTCATTTACTCGTAGTTATCCAATACGTTATATGCAGATCCGACTACTGAGATTTTGAGTAATCATGTTCGAGAGCTAGTCCTGGGATTTATATTTTTGTTTAATATTTTGGCGGCAAGTTTTAAATTTGTCACCTGGCGCCCATTTATTTTCAAAGTATTAAAAGTTATCTTTCAATTAATAAATATAATTGCTAGTTACAAGAAAATTTAAATTTAATTTATCTTTGTTTCCTCTTCCTTAATTATTAATTAGTTATAACAGTATATAATATTCAAAAGATAGAAAGAGATACCGAATATCGGACTCAGAAAATGATGAAGCAACTGGAAATATTTTATATGAAATGTTTGTTACCAGAAATCATTGATCCAAGACACACTAGACCAAATGGAGTCCTACGAAATCAGCTCCGGTAACTGTATGAAATATATTTTTTTGCAGAGTCGAATAATTGTCGTACATTTTAAATTTACTTATTTTTTTATTTATATTCCTCTTACCAACACTATTACTTTCTTATATCAGCATATGTATTATTATATATTTTTTAATAATAAACTTAATTAACAATCAATACGTTTATGAAAATTATTTAAACTACTTTGTACCTCTCAAGACAATCGAGAACCCCATGGTGGTCCTGGAATAATGGACACCCTGTATAATTCGGTAATAAATACAAGGTCTAGATTAGTTTTTAAATTTACATACATTGAAAACAGTTATATACCAAAATCAATATTTATTAATATTAGCTTATAGTTTTTTAATGACACATGAAACCTATTAGCATTAGATATCTGCCACCTATGGCAGGTATACGGCTTAAGTGACCGAAATCAGGTAAAAGTATAATCCCCTTTCATCCCCAGTAGTTTTGTGGCTACATCGGGCAAGAAATGTTGTAGGCACATCAGAGGCGCAATTTAGATAAATCCATCTTATTCTGAACTTTCGTGACTCTCTCTTAGTTTTTGGAACCGCCATTGCGAAAGGAGCCTTAAGATAAACGCCATGCAGGATATATGTTGTAACAGAAAGAACATAGTTAAGAAATTAAAAAATCAAAAATCCCCTGGACCTCGAAATATACCACTAGAATTGCTAAATAATGGTACCAAAAAGCTGTTCAGGATATTGGCAGAATTAATGGCAAAATGGATAGTTGGCAACCCAATACCAACAGAATGGAAGGAAGCTTATATAGACCGAATTCACCAGAATGGCAAAAAATAAATAAATGCCACAATTACAGAGGGAGTTCGATAAAAATGAGATACGCAAAATATATGGACGATTGATACAAAATAGAATAGAAATCCAATATAGCGACAAAGAACAGGAACAACAAAGCGGGTTTAAATCCTGTTTGGATTATATTTTATGCCTGTCCCCAAAAAACAATAGCAACACGCGGAAACTTGGAAGTACATCTACTGTTCGTAGATATAAAAAAGCCTATGAGAATATTCTACAAAAGACTACACATAAGTACCAAATTGATAGTGACGAATAGAACAAGGAGGGGATGCTGTGTATTCCCGACATTACGCAAGATGTACGTAGAAGCAATACTCAAAGAATAGAAAGATTAATGCAGAGGAATGGGTATCCAAATGGACGAAGTAACGCTGAACTCTACTCTGTAAACTGCAGCAAATCTATGAAAAATGGGGTTTGACACAAATGTGGACAAAACAAAATGCCTCCAGATAAAAGCGCCAGAAATAATATTGGAAGGCAGAAATAAAATAAAGACTTGTGGGGAATATGGCAGTGGCGGCTTGTACTAAAGGGCACAAGGGCACGTGCCCACCCAACCACCAAGATAAACACAGAAAGATATTCGCATGTAATTCAGTGCATTATTTTAATTTCATTATTTTAACGATGGTATCAAATTTTCCTTCCGCACCACAAGCGCGGCTAACAGCCTCAAAACTATTTTCCGGGGAACGCTCTGATTTGTTCCCCATGTAGAGATGATTCGGTTGGCTATCGGTTATCTTCGCTATACGCGATATACCAGGCGAATGGGGCACCGAGCGAAGCGTTCCCCATTTAAAGTCAACGTTTGACTTTCGACCGTAGTGTTTTGTTTCCGCGCAATCGCGCGTGTGAATTCAAAGACGAACGTGACGTTTTTTCAATGATGGAAGTTAATTGCGTGCAAAATCTTTTAAAAAACCCGCTATCATCTGAGGAAGAACTTTTAATTAAGAAGAAAGGATCTATTCCTGATCTTCCGATAAACTACAGTTCGACAAGTGAAACCCGAACGTACAAAATTCAACAAGAATATCTATGAAAAATACGACTGGATGTGCGGATATTCAATAACAAATAAACTGTTTTGTTTTATGTGCTTAATTTTTAAGAAAGAGGTTAGTGCGTGCAATAAACAAGGGGTGAATGATTTAAAACACATTGCAGAGAGGGCAAAGAAACACAAATCTTCCGTTTCTCACATGAATGCGTGCATGGATTTTAGTGTTTTAGGCAAAGTGGACATCCGTGAACAACTAGAGGGTGCTTATTTGCTACATAAAATTAAGTACAACGAAGACGTGGAAAAAAATCGTCATATTTTGCGCCGGTTAATTATGTGTATTAAATTTTGCGGCGCCTTTGAACTCGTGTTGCGCCGTCACGATTAAACATTAACGTCAGGCAATCCAGGAATTTATTTAGGTTTAATCAACTTTGCTGCCGAATTAGACGCTGTGCTTGCAATACATATGAAAGGTTCACAAGTGTTTAAAGGCGTCTCAAAAACTATTCAGAACGAATTGCTATATGCAATCTTGCAAATTTACAAGCAGGAAATATTAAAAGAAATTAAATCTGTAAATTTCATTGCTTTGGAGGCCGATGAAACTACAGACACTTCTAATCATCACCAAATGGTTGTTATTATTCGATACGTGTTTAATGGACAAATTTTTGAACGCTTTTGGTCTTTGGTATAGGCATGCATTTCCACAAAAATATTTTGATGAAACTGTGAAATCTTATCCTATGTTGGACAGTGTAGCATTGAAAAGTGAACTTTCAGCAATTTATGAGCGCGATGACATGTGTGACGTAGGTGGTATTTTGCCACTTTTAGTGTTCATAGCAGACAACAACCTAAAAAAGGTTTTGACGGAAACATACAAACTGTTGGATATTATTTGTACAACGCCCATGTCGACAGCAGAATGTGAACGATGTTTTTCCACCCTCAAACGCATTAAAACTTTTCTGAGAATCACAATGTCAGAAGATCGACTGAACGCATTGGCGGTCCTATCAATAGAAAAGAAGTTCGTCCAGTCAATCCCGGATTTTGATAACAAAGTCATAGACGTCTTTTCCAGCATGAAAAATAGGAGAATGGATTTTATGTACAAAAAATAGGTAAGTTTTTTCTTGTGCCCACCCTCTTTCTTAACTCACGAGCCGCCACTGGAATATGTACCTATATTTGGGAGTAAAAATAGACAAAAACGGAATATACAAGAAAATGATCAATAATAGAATAAATAAAGCAAAGCAAGTCGTAGAAAAATTAAATTCGGTAGTTTGGGGTAGGGATATAGGAAAGAAAGTAAACAACACATTTGTGAAAAAGTATAGCAACTTACGGAGCAGTAGGCGGAAGCATGGCAAATACCCTTAAGAGCAAAAAAACCAGTTACATGCAAGAGAAACGGATTAGAAGAGGTTTTAAGAAAAAAAAATATAGAAGATCAATAGACAGATAGGCAAGGATGGAGAAAAATTATGGATACCGGAAGGCGTGCTTAGACTCTAAACCAACCGGAAGGAGAGGGAGAAACTTTTCTAGACAGTTTGAGGTTCTGTAGATTCCAGTCAGCCCCTGTGTTGCCCAATTGGGGCATTTTACACTAGATATTAAAGCTTTATCTATTGACAAAATTTGCGTTCTAGTGCACACTTACGAAATGTGGTGTATTACTATATTAAAAAAGAAACGAAATTATAAGGCTGATTATTTTTTTCGTATAATTTTCAACCAATTAGAACGATCAATTTAGTTAAGTTACCTTGTATAATTTCGATAATACCTGATTATACATAGAGTAGCTCTACCAATCGAAAATTTTACAATAATTTAATTTCCATAGTAACCACATCGACATCAATATACAACAATACACAAACTAACAGGACCGTCAAATTTTGACGTTTATCAATAACTATTCAAAACTGAGTCGATAATAATAAATAAGATGAGATTCAATTTTAAAAACTCTACAAGTTCAAGTAATAACACCTTCAGTACTTCCAGTAGGTACTTCAATGAGCAGTAGCCATGTTTCCAGCGCAGAAAATACTAACTCAGTTAAAAAAAACGTAGTATATAATAATTGTAATTTCCATTGTACCAATTTGTGTTTAAATTAATAAATTGTTTATATTTACTTAATTTACTCAATAAATAATCGTATCAAATACAATACGTACTTCAAAATAAATACGGTTATACATCTCAAACTTCCTGCATAATTACAAATCGTGTCAGTTTGACAGAATAATCCTCCCGCTTCGCGGTCGGATTATTTAAACTGTCAAACTGACACTCTTTGTAATTATGCAACAAGTTATCGATGCATAACCTCATTATTTTGAAGTACTTATAGTATTACTACTGAATATATTGCTGGTTTAAAACTAGTCTATATTGTACTTTTCATACTAGATGGCGCTTCGTATTATTCTTATTAAAATAAAAGCGTTTCATCATATACAACGCGATTTTTTAAAAAGTCAATTGCAGTAGCCTAGGATTGTCCCGTCTATATTAAGCTTTAGAATCTGACAATATGAAAATTGTAACAGAAAGAAAGAAATCTTGACGAAAAACCTGTAATTTACTTACCTTAATAAATAACAAATCAGTTGCAACTAAATACTTGTTCATTTTCACATTTTGTTGGGCCAAGATTTTTAACTACCTGAACTGTCACACAGTTTGACATACAGGTAAATGTCATTCAAAGCTCATTACAGCTGACTGCAGACGGAATAGCTTTTTTTCTAGGCTTGCTGCAAATGACTTTTTAAAAAATCACTTTGTACAAGTTCAATACTGCAACGCTTGACAGCTTCGACGATTATCCCAATAGCCCCAAATAATAAATGTCGATACGATAACCAGCGCCAGATGGCGAAAATTGTCATTATTTATAATTTATTGTTTTTAGATGTGTACATGCATCTTGGATGTGTTATAAAGTTTGCGGATCGTCTTTTGTAAATTATCCTCTGAGTCGGCTAGTAGAACCTGGTAAGCAGAAAAGTAAACAAAATTTGCCCAGATGTATTAGTTAGCAATTACATTTTTTGTATTTTATCCATAGACGTGCTTTACCGGTTTTCACAAACTTTTATAAATTTATGTTGATATATACTTCTGGTAAACCCTATAATAGCCACAATCTCACAACAGGGAAATTGGCATTTAAATGTTACATAACCTGTATTAGAAGACAGTCACAATATAACCTTCAAAGAACGTATGAAAACAAAGAGGTTAACAAACCATAATTAGTAGTGTAAACTATTTGACTATTACTACCATATACAAATCAGTACAAAAATGATTAATTTACACGATTCCCAAGCGGGAATAAGTAGCGCTGAAAAAATGGAAAATGCTCGCCGCCGAAGGTATTGTTTACATTATTTGTATTCAGGAGGCGACTCCCCTAATTTGTTCCGTAAATCATTTTCATGTTTACAGCTCTAACCGATCCATAAAACGAAAAAAATTTGATGACGAACTGGTGGAATACAGCCTAGGCCTTCCTGGTGTATCTAACATAAAGGTGCGTGTGACTTAAATATAGTTGCCAGATTTTCATAACCATTTGACAATTTACAGAGTGGCCGAGCTCGAACTCAATCCTTAACAGCCGTGCACCCTGAGTACCCTTTACCAGTGAATCCGCCACCGCCACCCGCAACAATTCCAACTCCACCTGTCGTTGTGGACCCCAAACGCAAACCCGTACCAAAGGGTGTGTCAGGGGTTTCAAGGCGCAACAAGAAGGGGCGGCAGCAAAGCCAAGTTGCAACAAAAGACTTGGGCCGGTGGAAACCAACCGACGATTTAGCATTAATTATTGGGATTCAGCAAACCAATGATTTGCGAATGGTTCATTTGGGGACCAAATTTTCGTGCAAGTTTACTGTGCAGGAGTTGCAGCAACGCTGGTATGCATTGTTATATGACCAGGCAGTGTCACGGGTAGCTGTGGCAGCCATGCGGAACTTACACCCGGATATGGTCGCTGCAGTACAGGACCGAGCTCTTTGGAGCACCCAGGAGGAACAGTTGCTTGGTACTATAAAATCGGTAAGAAAAGTAGAACCAACATTAAATTCTACTTGTAGTGGAGGTATTGTAATAATTATGACGTTTTTTGAAAATTTCCATTTGTCATAGTTCCAATCTTTATCATGCAATTTTGATGGAAGTTAGGCTGAAAGGTTTGTGTGGATTTTCACGCGATGGAGGGGGGCTATCGTTGCTAATGTTTTTGGTAAATTAGATCTAATTATATAATAATTTGAATCCTGAGTAGCTTAGTGGTAAGAGGGCTAGGCTCGCAATGCGAAGTCCTCGCTTCGAACCTTGGGATAGGCATAAATTTTTCTGTAATTCCTAAGGTCGGTATTGAGCTCGGTAATCCATTCGACGTTGGGTTACAATTATCGGCGCTTCTCCTAACCACTGGCTAACCAGGAGAAGTAATAAGGCCACACAATTAACACAAATAGTGAAAATGGATAGAGCGGGAGGAGCGTGATGCAAGTCCAAGGACGACCCATCACCTTCAATTAATCCCGAATGTATGAATGGCAACCTCGACACCGTAAAGTAGGAATTGATAAAGAAGAAAAAAAATTATATAATAATTCATATTCATGTAAAGAATTGATTTTCAATGAAACTATTAGATTTGCGCCCCCATATTGGTCTAATCCAGCATTGTTGAGAAATTAAAGCTTTAAAATTACAGGGTTTCCATTAAAAAATATGTTTGGTTTGGTAGTTTCCTAAAGTACCATGTAAAATTGTTGTGGTTGGATGTGGTTATGGCCTTTTTATGACCCTATTTGGGCCTTGACTTGCCCCTTGCTCTTACCGGCCAGTTGTTGATTCTCAACCTTTTCAGGTAATCTTCTACTCCATCTCTCGATGGTTTCTTACTCTTGTTCTTCTTCCTTTTATTTGTCCTTCAAAAACTTTCTTTGCGGCCCTTTTATCTATCATTCTTGCTACATGGTTGCCCCCCACCTTAATACTGCCGCTATATATATATATACTGTGTTCTGTTAAATCTCTGATTTTGCTATTGAGGGCTCCGACCTTGTAGAGGTTTCTCAAATTCCCGGTTGCTATTCCTAATTCCATTTCATTTTTTGCTAGCCGTAACGATAATTCAACGCTATTTTTTATAACAATCTAAATCTTAAATAACAGCCATTTACTATGTGTAATTATTTGCCAATGCCAATAAATACCACTACGGCAATACATCTGGAAGTTCCAGAAAGTAGCCTAAGCATAAATACCAGCCGAGTTGATGATTCTGGGAATCGGGGTGACCACACAAAACCATTAAAATTTAGTTAAACTATTCCAATGACGTTTTTAAATTAGAATTCTGCGAGAAAGTGTATATTCAATTATAAAAACAATCGATCAAATACTATCAGGCTGTTATTACTTTTGCATTATTTCGTACTATAATTTAGTCCAGCATATTCTCAAAGTGGAAGAAATATTTTTATGCAAAATAGTAATTCAGGGATTCAGGGGTCATGAATTGTAAAGACATTAGTACATAAGTATACAGTAGACTCTCGATTGTCCAGGGTCGCATTAGCCAGGGTGGCAGATTAACTGGTGGGAGTAAAAAATTCGATTTCTTAAAAATAATTTTTCGGACTACAATGTAAAAATAATATTTCCTTCAACTACTTAATATTAGGCAAGTCCTAAAAATTAAAACTGGCGATATTGTGAACATGCAGATTTCCCAAATTCCGGGAATCCCTTGCTGTTGACTTGCTCGCAAATTATTATGTATACGGCGGTATACATACTACGGCAAGCGTTTTGAGAGCAAGTAACTAGTAGTACATAGTTCAGTGCGTACCCTCGGTGCTTGGTGTTTTTTGCGCCGGCGAAGAATGAATGCCAACTTTCCAAAAAAAAAAATTTACAACACATTGAAAAGAATTGAGAAGCAAATGAGAACCATTGTATAATAATGATTTTACCTATGTCCTAGTCTTGCTTATACAAATTTAATTTTCTTTTTTCAAATAACTGTTTAAGGACTATAAACTAATAATATACCGTGAGAAAGAAGTTGACCAAGCCCAAAAACAGGTTGTAAGTCTTTCATGGTGAACTTACAAGCATTAATGTTTTAATCCCAAGGTTAAATTTGGGTTTTAAGTATACCAGCCTTGTTGTCTGCTTGGGTCGGCACCCGCACTGCTGAAAGGTGTTGCCTCGGCAGGATATATATTTCATGTATTTTAACTAGTCTGAAAGTAGATTCCATACAACAAAGAAGCGTTATTTTTTTCTTCCCGAAATATTAATGGGAAGGCTGTCTTTCGATTAAAAATCAAGTGTATCTAGTGATCCAAAATATACCGGGTGCCCGGATTTCGTAGGGACAACATGGGTATCCTTCTTATTATTAAAGATAGAGATTTGGTTAAATAGACAATGTTGTGCAGGATTGAATGCTGATTCAAATTTTGTTGACAAAAATGTTAAACTCCGTATCGTTTAGAAATTATTTAAAAATAAGTGGACGCGACTGCCTCCCTGGACTTTCCCATACTGGAAACTGTTCATATCATCTTTATTCAACAGTAGAGTTATTTTCCTCAAAACGGTTGTTCAAGTGCTATCCTAAAACCTTGCCTCGTAACGAACAGACTTAC
>JABXWE010009167.1:0-15721 GCA_014611495.1 Limonius californicus | reverse complement strand
GTATCATCGGCATATCGTATGTTATTCACAAATTTGCCATTGATTGATATGCCTGCAGACACATTTTCTAATGCCTCGTTGAAAATTGTCTCCGAGTATATGTTAAACAAGGTTGGAGACAATACGCAGCCATGCCTGACTTCGTGTCGTATATCAATTTCTTCTGAGAGCTTATTGTCAACTTTCACTTGTGCTTTTTGATGCCAGTACAGATTCAATATAATTTTAACATCACGTTTGGCAATGTGGGGATTATGTAAAATACCGATTAGTTTTTCATGTTTAACTCGATTGAAAGCTTTATTGTAATCGATAAAGCACAGATAGAGGTTTCTATTTACGGCTAAGCACCTTTGCGAATAGTGCTTCTCTGGTGCCAAATCCACACCTAAAGCCTAACTGGCTATCAGATAATTCCGTTTCACATTTGGAATATATTCGAGTATGAATTATTTTGAGGAAGATTTTTAGTACTTGGCTCATTAGACTTATGGTGCGGTATTCACTGCATTCGGTGCCATTTTATTTCTTGGGTAGTGTAACAAAAGTAGACTTAAGCCATTTTACTGGTATAATCCCTGATCTGTATATTGTGTTAAAAAGATTAATTAAAACGCTTATACCGTTGTCATCTAAAAACTTTAGTAGCTCTGCATGTCTGTCGGGCCCAACCGATTTTCCGCTTTTTATTAACTCTATCGCTCCAGTTATTTCGCTATGTGTTATGTCAGGACCATCATCTTCGTGTACAGGTGTGTTACATTCTTCACACCTATTGCCAGGGAACAGTTCTTTCCACCCCTTTAACTTATCTTCGATGTTTATGATAATTTTGCCATTTCTATTTTTCAATGTATTTGCTATGTTTTTACGTCCTATGTGTAACACCTGTTTTATTTTCTTGTGTACATTAAATTCATCGTACCTGCTTGCTTTGCAAATTTTCGATTTCTTCACATTCTTGTTTCATCCACTCACTCTTTGGTTCACGGATTTTCATTCTAACCAATTGGTTTGTTTCTAGAAATTTTCTGTTATCTTTGTTTATAAATTATCTTCTCTTTTCCATCAATTTTAATATTTCGTCGTCGTACATCTATGATCACTTCTGTTACTTTTGTCCACTTTGTGTTAGTGTCGTCATCTTGTTTCAAGTTTTTTTGTATGTCGTTAAATTGTTGTTTTAATTGTAAGGCAACTTCGTCTCTGCTGCTATTCTCTTTAAGTTTTTGTATATGTATTTTGCGTGTTATTTGTTTATTTGCCATTTTCTTTATTTTTTATTTTCTTTCGTGAGTATCGATTTTGGTAATTAATGATGTCCTGCAAGGACTGTGGTTCAATGAAGACACCGGGTTGAACAGTCAAGACGTAGGATTCAAGAAGCGACACCGTGGGATGATATGCTGTTTTCGGACGAGTCCAGATATTGTCTCAGCAATGATAGCTGGCGTCAAAGAGCATATCGTGGTGCCAAACATCGTACCTAACTTCAGTATACCCAACCAGATGTTGCCTTTGGTGGTGGTGGTTTTATGGTATAGGCAGTAATTTCTTTAGGGCGGTATACTGACCTCCATATCTTTAATGGTACACTCACGGGTCAACGTTATGCCCAAGAGATCATTACACCATGTTCAGAACCATCGCAACGCTGTTGGACGATAATATTTTGTTTTTCTTGACCACAACTTACGGCCGCGTCGTGCTCGGGTTATTTTAAAGATTCTTGGAGATGAGGAAATAAACCATCTTACTTTTCCTTCGCTATCTCCAAACCTCAACTCCATCGAGTATGTATGGAACCTTTTGCAGAGACAGCTGGATTATCATGATCCAAGGCCTACTACTGTGCAAAAGCTGCGGGATGCATTGCCGGTACTGCGGCTTCAAATTCCGCAAGAACATATTGATACGTAATTGCATTGAGAGTATGCCAGCAAGGTGCAGAGCAGTTATTATTGCCATAGGAGGCACCACGCGGTATTAGAATTTTTTATTAGTATTATTATTATTAGCCTATTGGTTCTCGTTGTCGGGCAAAGGCCTCCCCCATCTGTTTCCAAGAAGGCTTGTTTCTTGTTTCGCTAAACCATAATGCTGCATTACCGTTCTGTTTCCCGTCTTTGATAAGGCCTTCCTTTTTTTCTCTGTCCAACTTTTGGATTCCATTTAGTTATCCTCTGAGCCCATCGCTCCGTTGGCATTCTTCCTATCTGTCCTGCCAGTTCCATTTTAATTGTTTGCATATTGTCACAATGTCTTTCGTTCCCATTTTCTTTCTTATTTCTCGCACTCTCACTCTATCACTTAATTTTAAGTTCAGCATAGCTCTCTGCATTTTTGATTCTGTTACACTTAATTTTTTATATAGTTTTTTGCTTACTGTCCATGTTTGGGCGCCGTATGTTATCGAGGAGATCACGCATTTATTAAAAACACTTCTTTTTATTTCTCTAGAAATTTCACTATCTTTTAGAGTGTTTTTTAAAGACCAGAAGCACTTCCATCCAATGTCTGTTCTTCTATTTACTTCACGCTCAGTTTTGTTTCCAAATAATATTACTTGCCCCAAATAGGTTACTTCTTTCACATATCTTACTTTTTCAGCACCCAGGGTTATGTTGTTTGAGTTTCTGTTGGTCATTAGATTAGTTTTATCAAAGTTTATTTTTAGATCCGTTTTTTCGCTTTCCACACTTAGTTCTTCCAGCATTATCTTTAATGATGCACTGCTTTCCGCTACCAGGATTATATCATCAGCAAATCTCAGATTCGTTAATCTTTTCCCTGTAATTTCAATTCCGTGCTTTTCCCATTTTAGATTAAGAAAAATTTACTCTAATGTGGCTGTAAATAAGTTTGGAGCGGGTCTCCCTGTTTTACTCCCCGCTCCATTGTACAATACTCTCCATCTGATTCCAGTCTTATCTTTGCTCTAACGTCCCTGTACATTTCTTCAATGATTCTGACATATTTTAACGGTATCCCTTGCTGTATTACGGCGTCGATCATCGAGTCATGTTCTAAACTATCGAAAGTTTTGGAGAAATCCACAAAAGCTATATAGTACTCGTTTATTATGTTCTTGGCATTTTTCTATTAGTTGGTTTATAATTTGTAAGTTGTCTGTTGTTGAAAAACCACTTCTAAAACCTGCTTGTTCAGGTGGTTGATTTGCATTAGGATGTTGATGATTTGTTTCTTTAATTATGCTTGCGAACACTTTATATAAAGTTGGTGTAAGACTGATAGGTCTGTAGTTAGCTATTTCTTTGATACTACCCTTCTTGTAAAGTAATATTATTGTTGCCACCTTCCATTGCTCTGGCACTTCTTCATCTTGTATTATTCTGTTAAACCGGGTTTTCAGTACCTGTACGGCTTCTTCGGGTAACCATTGCAGTTGCTCGTTGTTTATTCTGTCATCTCCCGGTGCTTTATCCTTCTTCAAGGTTTTTATAACTCTCTTTATTTCTTCCGTTTCTATTGGTTCCCAGTTTCTCGCTTCGTTTTGTTCTTTTGCACGCCGCCTCTGGGTGTATCTGTATTTCTGCTGCTTTTAAATATTCCCTTGTAATGTTCTGTTGCTATTCTGATTATGCCTTTCCTTGTAGTAATTTCTTCTCATTTTTTGTTTTTTAGTTTGCTGATCCACGGTGTGCCTTTGCTGAGTTCTTTTTTTAGCTTTTTTGTTGAGCCCGAGTCTTCCATAATTTCTTCTATTATTTTTTTCTCGTATTTTCTTATATCTCTGCGGATTTCCCTCTTTGTAAGCTTGTCGAATACGGCATATTCTATTCTGCTTCTTATGTCATTACTTTGTTTTTCATAGCTTCCCTCTTTTTTATTAGTTGTTTTGTTTTAGCTGTTGGTTTTCCATCTTTCGCCTCTGTTTCTTCTTCTGCATCTGCTGCTGCTTATTTTATTATTTTTTCCAAGGCATTGTACTGAGTCTGCACTGAGCTGTCTGTAATCGTTATTTCCTCCATTTCTTCAATTTATTCTGTCATTTTCACTCGAAATTTCTCACTGTTGACACTGGTTTTTTCTCTCTTTCCTTGCATACCTCCTTTCGTGCTTACTTCAGGTTGATTTAGTATTTCTATTTTAGTGATGAAGTTTCTGTTCATTGTCAGTATAAAATCTATTTCATTTTTATGTGCGCCGTTCGGTGAATTAGAATTTAATAAATTTAAATTAAGTGAAAGGAGACAATAACGATTTTCATGATAATATTGTTAAATTTCTTCTTTACACGTATCTTTGTTGTAATTTTCATGTTCATTACTAAAAAGACGTTACATTTTGTTGTTTTGGTGATTTTTTCTTATAAATGCAGTTGGTGTTGTCTTTAAGTGTCTTACACTGCAATTCATTTTTGAGTAGTTCATATAAAATTGCAATCGTTTAGCGATGTTCTTTATGGGATTTAATTTTGGTAAGCATTAGTATTGTCTGAATTCAGATCAAGCCAGTTTCTACTGGGCTAAGTAAATGTTCATCAGAGTTGGTTTGATTAGTTTTTGGGTGCCAATGACAATAGCTTCGGATGATTAAAAAATTTTGAAATAAATTAAATAGGTAACTTAACCTTTTAAACTTGAAGACCTAGATACCTACATAACGTAGAAGGAATAATAGCAGTTGATAATATAATTGTTTTGCAAAAGAAAGAACAGAAATGATGCTGGAAAAGGTTCTTGATTTTTAATTGGTCAGTCAATAAAGCCTTGCGGCATACCTTCAGAGCTTTATAATCGGATTACATACAAAGAAAAGATGACGCAACAATAGCCTTTTTAGAAAACCAAGAATAAAATTGCTAACTGATATAACTTGCAGTGGTTAGGGTTCCCCCTCAGAATAGCAAACATACAAAATCTTACAAAAACTTATTTGGAAGGCCAAGCGCAAAAAAACTTTAACCACTTGTAGCTGAGGTTATTTAACCCCTAAACCACCTAGTAAATGTTTTTTTAATTCGGTGCCGTTGCGGAGATATGGGGCTTCAAAGATTTCTTACATCAATCACTTTTTGTAAATAACTTTTTGTTTCTTGCCCCATTTTGGCAAACTCCGTCGATTTGGAAAGCTAACAGTCTAGACTTAATTTTCAGTCCAGAAAAAAGTTTACCTGAGTGTTGAAAGTGAATGATATCAGAAGCATAAGAAAAAAAAAATTGGAATTGTAAATTAGGGTATATTTGGAAAGCGATATTGTTAACCTAAGTTTTTTATGCAGTTACTGAGTCACAAAAATTTGAACCGGTTCAACTTTTGTTGATCAACTAATAAGTCACTGCAATTTTTCAATCATATTGAAATCTGTATGAAACTTGTGAACCTTTCCAGTCTACTTGAATTATCTTAATTATATAGGTCTACCACCCGTAAAATATTTCAGTATAGTGGTCGGCTAACGAGAGTGCATGAAAGAGGAATGCAGTTAACGGCGTCTTTCTGAGAAAATTTGGCAATTGATAGAGGAATCCTTACGTTACTATTCTGCATAACAACGTTTCTTGTGCTTTGAGAATATGCTGCACTAAATTATAGTACGAAATAATATAAAAGTGATAACAACAGCACGATTGGATTTGATTGATTGTTTTAATAATTGAATATGCTCTTTCTTGCAAGTAATAATAGAATTATATAAATATGGAAAAAATTATGAATTCTAATTTAAAAAGGTAATTGAAAATGGTTTGGTGTTGAATTATGGTTTTACCAAGTCAGGAATTATGGAAAAAGATAGGTTACATTACTTACTTAGTTAGTAAGTATGATAGCTTACGTATTATGATTTATTTTTATTTAACTCCGTCTTATTTTGGCTTCTGAAGCTGCATACCGAAGCTAGGAAATAAAGCAGGTCATAGTAAATGTTTTCAAAGCAGGTAGTAGACTGTTTACTATTACTTTTCCTTCTAGGAAGTAAAATCTCTTTATTTCAGACCCCGCATGCGTTCTCGTTAGCCGATGACAATACAGTGTGTGAACATACTTTGTTATATTACAAATTTATTTTATTATTTTTTTTAATCGTTTGGGAATTGCTTGTCATATCTTGTTTTTTAATGTTTTGTTCACTTTTAGACAGCAGTTCTTGGAATTTATTTGGCGACATTCATAAACGATTTCTACACCCTTCTGCATCTTCTAATACCAGTTTTCATAGCAGTTTTGTTGATACTTCTGATTTCTACGTAAAATCTAACTCCTAACTCAAAGCCGACATCTTTTACGTTTACGGTTCAAATTTACTAAAATGTTTGTAAGTTTCCCTTTAAGTAAAACACAAATAAGTCTAACGCCAGCACCAACAACTTCATTCGGCGCCACATTAATTATAAATATTAATTCGAATTTTCTGGAAAAGTTTGAACAAAATCAATTTTAGTTGATCAACAAAAGTGGAAGCGTGAGAACGCCCCTTAATCGGCAGTCGAAATCGCTTAGAGCAGGCGATGATCAACTTAATTTGTGATGCATTCTACTTTTTTTCTTAAAAATGTACCACGATCCACCATCTCCAGAAATCAATTGCGCATGGCTAAAAAAGTTAATTAACACAATGACAACTTATGGTTACAAATTTCCCACATTAAATACTATTCAGAATTTTTATTTGAAACTTATAAATACATTTTTAATTGGGGTGAAGTTTGTATCTTCATGTCATCTATCAACCTTTGAAATCGGGGATATACTGTGATAAGGCCAATCGTAAAGAATTTTCTATATGCAATTGGGAAACGCCAACGAATATAGATGGCCCAATTAAATTTACAAATGACCGACGTAAACGGGATAAAGTTCAATGATGGATTTGTGTTCGTCCGAGGCGAATGTTCTTATTTTGCTATTAAAAATGTCAAGCTAAAGTGAAATTCGTCAGCATGTTGATGTAGTCGTTCGACCGATAAAAGAAAGGGAAAATGTGCTAAAGGCGTGTGGTACGCGCCTTCGTTTTAATCGTTTCAAGGATGAAAATTCTGATTCTCATATACATGTGGATGTGGAACCAAAACAAAATTTTAAAAGTTTGCCGTTTTTTTTTAAATTTTGGTACATTTCTCATAGAACATATTTCCAAAAGCCTTTTTCTGATGATCTAACTTTTAAGTAAATATCGTTTCGCAATGTAATGCGAATGATTTACTCTTCAATTAATATTTTCTCCTTCTCCTGCGATATTTAAATAATTAAGAAATATACTGAATCACGTCTAATTTTTTGAATATGCCTTCTATATTTTCTACAACTTTCTCATTTTCAGAAAGATATTTTTCACAATTAAGGGGCTACGCGTCCTAGATCTCGCTCTTTCAAAGCAAGCAAGCAAGCAAGGGGCTACGTAAATACTATTATAAAATATCTTTGTGTTTTCTATGACCACCGCGGCTGTGTTAATGTACCACCTTTCAACATGTGGTTTAACCAGTAAACAACATACTCAAGATAGAAATGAAGTGATAAAAATTTACACGCCAATATCCAGATTTATATAATTTTATTAAAATCAGAACAGTGCAAGACAGATATAGGCAAATATATTTTGTGGTTTACTACACGCAGTGGTTTTTATGTAGGCTTCAGTTGCCTTTCCAGCGTACAGGTAGACGGCTCCAATCCTAGAAAGTGACGGAAAGAAGGAATATAATAGTTTGCCAATGTAAAAAGCATATTTAAATTTCTTTATGAAATTTTGCTTCTGAGTACAGATAATAATTCTATGTAACGTTTTCTTATTACAGTTTGCTCTAAAATAAAAATTAAGGGTACTTCTCTCTTGAGGCAATTTTCAGCTTACTTTTTTGGTCGCTCTGTACATGTTATCTCAAGTTTTAATATTTCAATATTATCGTCTCAGAAAGCAGAACTTTTTAGAAACAGTGTATTTTTTGGCAATAAGATTCCCATATGGTAAGAACTATCCAGGAAAACTTGTATATATTTAAAACACGTCGCGATCGACCGAAATCGAAGCCGCAACCGACTTGTTGACCACCCCTGGTTTACGCAACTTTCTCAGGTGTATATTGGTGTACACATTCAAAAAGTGCAATTTTTAACATAAGATCCATTGTACATCGGCAGCTACTTAGAATAGATTAAACAAACTGATCTCATATACGAGACTTATTCAACTGAAACCCATCTTTGAGCAACTTAGCCTTGAAAACAAATGCAATAATTTAAATGAGGTTTGTTAATGTTAGTAGTGTTTGTAAGCAACACATTAATAAGTTTCTGGCGTTTGAATTTGATTCTGACTTTTAAAACTTCGATTTTGAAATGGCGTTTGTTTCGTCCAAGTTTGATCAGCGTTCAGTCCTACAATTTTTATGCGCTGAGAGTGTGCAGCCATTGCAGATTCATACGCGAATGCAAGCAGTGTATGGAAATGCATGTATTGCGTACCCAATTGTGAAGGAATGGTACCGAAAATTTAAGAATGGAATAACGGAGACTATGGATGAGCCGCGACCAGATGCACGGTGTACTGCATTAACAGAAAACAATATGGCATGTGTGAAAGGCATTATTAGAGAAAATCGTCGAATTTCAGTTTGAGAAATTTCAGAAACTGTTGTTGCGAGTGTAGGATCTGTCCATAGTATTGTTCCTAATCTGGGTTACAGGAAAGTTTGTTCGCAATGGATTCATCGTCTCTTGTCTAATAAACAAAAATTTTTGCGAATGGGCTTATGTCTGCAACATCTCATAGACTATAGGCAAAATGGTGATAAATTTCTTCTGTCAATAGTTGCTGGTGACGAAACTTTTTTTGCCGTTACTACGAGCCATCCAGTAAGTTATCGTTGATGCAGTGGAAACATTTAAGTTCACCACCACCGAAGAAGTTTGAAGAACAACCTTCTACAGGCAATGTAACGTTTTTTTTTACCAAGAAGGACCATGAAGGACCCTTGTTGATAGAGTTTAGGGAATCTGGAGTAAATGTCAGAGCAAATGTGAACAATGAAATTTTGAACAAACTTCATCAAGCAATAAGACGGAAACGTCCAAGAAAACTTACGCGTGGGGTCATTTTGATGCACCACAATGCTAGGCCTCATGTTGCTAATGTGGTAAAAGAAAATCTTCAACGAAAGAAATGGACGCCTTTAGGGCATCCACCCTATAGCCCGGATCTATCGCCTTACGATTTCCATATTTTTGGACCGCTGAAAAAGGCGTTATAAGGTCGGCATTTTGAGTCTGACGCAGAAGTGCAGATAGCTGTGGAAGACTTCTTCAATCAGGAGCCACAAGAAATCTATGAGCAGGGTATGCGTCGATTAGTAAAGCAATGGGATAGGTGCCTTAACTGTGACCATTCGTGATGATCTCCGTTGTCGTATATTTAACTATCATGAAACAAACATGGCCAATGATGGTTATAAGTGACTTTTATACAAGGGGTTTACAAAACACTCCCATATATTCCTGATACCAAAATAGAAGCATTTAACCAAACTTACTCTTTCCAAAAGTGCTTTGTTAAGGCTTTATCGAGCGCTACAGATCATCGAAAGATTTCTAAATTTTTATATAACGAAATAATACTTTCAGCGATGGGGATTAAATTTGGGATGTGAGGCTGTATTGGCAGAAAGTAATTTTTGGACATAATTTTTTTCCTTGTGGGTGTTACGTACGTGGTCAGTAGTTGATCATCCACTTGAAAAGAAATTTATATTTTTTTAAAGGATTGGCGAGCACTTTTTTATTGGCCTCTTTAGATCTTCATTGATCCGTTTCAAAATTTCTTCTTCCACCTCTGGAGTCCTTATCATACCTTCACGTCCTTAATCAGCAGTTGCAGACGCAAAACGACTCGTTTCGCCAAGACGTCTCTCAACCGCGACAAAGGTTTGATGGTTTGGTAAGCGACGATTTGAAATCCTTTGAATGTATACCCGAACACATTTGCGACAATTTCCTTGACAACAACCAAAAATTAATAATATATGCCAATTCTGCGTTAGTGTGTTCTACGGTCATTATGAATAATAATATTATTATTGTTATAAAAACGTGAAAATCAATTATGTCAAAAAACACCTTCGTCAGATTCGCCCCATTACTAAAAGTATGCTTTTGTTATACGAAAATTTAGAAATGTTTGTAGATCTTTGACGCTGGATGGTGCCTTAACGAATAATTTTTGTATACAGGTAAGTTTGGTTGAACGTTTTACTTTGATCTCGGCAATATGTGGTAGCGTTTTGTACATACCTTTTAGATACACCTTGTATATTGGAGAGAAGCAAAATATCCAACCAATTCAATGCATTTTAATATATCTACCACTTGCATGAAGCTCCGTCTCAAGAATTCTTCTTCCTCCCTATTTGATTAACAAAGCTGGTAATATGTGGGATAACTGGACAGATAATGGTCCAAATATGTACCTATGCTATAATGAGCGTTGTTTTACTGGTGGTAATCAAAACCAAAATAGCTGAATATAAGGAAATGTTTTTTACCAACTGCCTCAAGTTCTTCCACATCATGCAATGCCCTTACAAGGAAGAATAGTGTTATCTGAAAATAGTTGAGCGTCCCACTTTAGAGAAAGAATACTCTTAACGTCTTAATATTTTTGTAGTTTTTGGTAATGATATCATGGCTACTTGTTGACAACTGGTCGTACAAAAATCAGAAAATCGTGCAAGATATGTTTCTGCAAAATCTGTGCGTGTTTGAACAGTAAATATTACTACTACCGTTATAGAAGTTTCCGTTATTTCATAGTATACTTAAAATGTGTTTAAGTTTCTTCTGTCTACGGGTTACTAAAACTGCTCCAAAATGTACAAATGTACAAATGTATATGAGCATGTGTACTATTAAAATTACTCGGACCACAGTAGGTACTATTATAATCAAATAAAATTACGTTTGAAATAATCTAATTTTTTCATAAACTATGCGTAGGTACTATTGTTTTATACATAATATAATTTAACCAAAACTATCACAATTTAACCCAACATGCGCTAACCTAGTTTAACTCAACCTAACTCAACATAACCTCACTTAACTTAATGTAAGTTAACTTATACGAACTGTAATTGGTACGACTTCATGGAGTGGATGTCCCATTTAATTCCTTACAGGATGTGGATGTAGATCAAACTCGACACAGATATAGTTGAATACTTACTCTTTCAAGAACCGATGGGTCTACCCCGGATTGAAAAGTAATTATTGTTTCAGGGGTTGTTAAATCGATGAAAACCGGTTTTTTTGTAAATAACTGAAAACGAATGATTTTAACGGAAATGTACAAGGAATCTTTTTCGTAGCTTGGAAAATTACCTTTATTTTGTTGTATGATAAACATTGACGGAGTTATAGCATTATTTCGGGCGGTTTGCCTAATTTGCTTATTTGAATATTTTTGTAATGGGTACATATTGGATTGGTAAGAAAATAGATGATGTTTTAATTATTTAATGTTAAAATGAAATTTATATACATATACTTATATTTACACTCATACTCGTTTCCAAGAAATTCTGACTCGTTTAACTTTATATGCATTTTTGGTATTTCTTCCTCTTGATATTAAAAAAATCGCAGTTTTCAAAAACAAATTGCATGACAGCTGATGATTTTTTGATGTCCTGAGATACCATTATTAAAGATGGTTTCAGTACTTTTTTTTTAAGTTATATTTTATTTTTGGAGCACTTCAACATCTATGGTCACTAGTACTCCGGTACATTAACTACAATACTTCACAATATATCTTACATACTAATTGTTTTGGTGTTCTTTATAACATTATATTAATTGATACATGTTGATATCTTTAAGGAAGTTAATTTCATTTTTCGTATGAGTGAGACTATTTGAGATAGCTTCCTTTAGTGAATTTGGAATATGATGTTTTTGCCTTTGAAATGCGTATTGGTTACACTCTGTTATAATATGTTGGACCGTGATAGGTATGTTACATGTGATGCAAATATTGGGGATTGTTTTCTCTAATAGGTGTTTATGTGTTATCAGTGTATGGCCAATTCTTAACCTAGTTATGACTATTTGGGTTCTTCTATCTTTGTGACACGGCCATTCGGATATGTCTTCTTTTATCGTACTTAGTTTACTTGCAGTGGTCGTCCATTCGTCCTTCCATTTTACTTTGATTTTATATTTAACGTAGCTTTTAAAATCCGAAGGTGGAATAGGTATGTTGATTTCAGGTAGTGTTGCGATTTCTTTAGCTTATATGGTAATATACTGAGGAAATTCCCATTTGCAATAATACCGCGAGAGCATAGGCACCTTGGAATTTTAAAGTATTTTCTTAGATTAATCTGTATTTATAAAGATGTAAACAATGTAAATATTTTTAACTGTCACATATTAATAATTGACAGTTTAAATTTTACTTTTTATTAGTGTATTTATTTAATTATTTAATAGCAATATAAATTTAACACTTTATTTTGCCAATGTTGTCTATACTTTTAGTTAGCTATATTCAAGGTTACATTACGGTTTCAAGTGTTTTGTGGTCCCTGTGGTCGAAATAGTGAGGTTATGCCGTTACGTAAATAAACGTTTATTTGAAATAAAATTGTTGCATAAACATTTACAGAACAAAGTAAATAAAAGATTTTTCAAAATATGTGAAAATGTTGTACATTCTGTTCTAAACATAAATGCACTCTTCTTTTAAGATTTTCAAACACATTCACCAGAGTATCGGGAATAATTTCATCTAACTTTTGTAAAATACCATTTTGTAACTCTTCTACATTCTGTGATCTATTATAAAACATATTGCTTTTTAGATAAGGGAATTGAAAGAAGTCTGGAACTGTAAGATCGGGTGACCTTGATGGAAAAAAGTCTACTAATTAACCGATCATCATAAAATTTCTGTAAAAATTGTACGACACGATTAGCAGTATGTGCTGTGGTATGGTCCTGCTGAATTAACTATTTTTAATTTCATCATCATGAAGTTCAATGAAAAAGGGGGTTAAGATATTATAGTTTCTGCTAAATACTTATAAACTATTCGTCTTCTTCAAACAGCGACCTATTAACCGATCTTCTGTGGGTGTAACAGTGTTTTCTCAAACATATGCGGATTATCTGTTGGCCATATTCTCATAGTTTGGCTGTTAAGATACCCATTGAGGTGACAACCAGGCTTCATCGCTGTTTCAAGTAAGATCCAATACGCCATTATTATTTACATTGTTTAAGAGCCAGTGACGATAATTTAGTCTAGGTTGGAAATCACGCGGTAAAAGTTGATGAACCATTTGGATTTTATATGGAAACATGCTCAAATCTGTTTTTTACAATTGTTCGACAAGTACTGTGTGACAAATCAATTTCTTGGCTTAATTTTCTGATCGGCTTAGAAGGAGTTGCTTCCATGATATCCCTAACATTATCAATAACTTCTGTAGTTCTTTTCACAGGTCTTCCTGATCCCGCTTTCCTTTCAACACTGTCACTTGCTCTAAACTTATTCACACAAATCTTGGCAATTTGATAGAAATTGTTATACGTGAAGTTTGCAGCCTCATTAGGATAACGCTGTTGAAAATTCTGTGAAACAGGTTTGAAATGAATATTGCCATTCATTTTCACTCTTCGTACCAATATGAAAATAAGATTCTAATTTGAAAATTTGATATTCCACTGTTAATATGTATCTTTAAATTCACAGTATTGTAATATGTAGTTGTAATTACTTTTGCTGTAATCAATTAATTAAATAAATAACCTAATAAAATTTAAAATGTAAACAGTCAATTATTAATGGATGACAGCTAAAAATATTTATAATATTTCTTCTTCTTCTAGCCTTTGTCTATCCATATACGGATGCCTCCTTTCTACCCTCTCATGCTTTCTGTTCTTTGTTGTTTCTCGCCATTTAGTTCCGGCTGTTTTTCGTAACTCATCTGCCCATCTCATCATTGGCCTGCCGACTCCTCTTCTTCTTCCCCATGGTCTCCATTCCAAAATCTTCTTACTCCATTTGTTCGGCATTCTGGCAACATGTCCAGGCCATTCCCATCTTTGTCTTGCTATTCTTGTCGCTATATCTTCAACTTTAGGTCTTTCTCTTAGCCATTCGTTTATTTTTCTGTCTGCTAGAGTTATTCCTACCATTTTTCGCTCCATGAAAACTTTAGCTTTTAGTTCTGACGGTATCTTTGTTTTCCATACCTGATTTAATTTTCAAAAGCTAACCATCCGGCTGTGACCATTCTTTTGACTTCCGCTTCTTGATTTGCTTTGCCTACTTTCATCTCAGGTAAACATATTATCGACTCTCTCTATGACTTTGTCGTTTATTATTATATCTCTTCTGTCGTCTTGATTGTTTGTCATTACTGTTGATTTATTTATGTTAGTTTAGTTTGCAGTCCTATTTTTTGTGAGGCTTCGGCTAGTTTTGTACCATTTCTTGTAGGTCTATAAAGCTATCCGTTATTAATACAATGTCGTCTGCATAGCGTAAATTGTTTAGACGTTCTCCATTTATTAATATGCCTTTATTTTCCCAGTTTAAGGTCTTAAATATGTCTTCCATTGCCAAAGTTAACAGCTTCGGCGATATTGGGTCACCTTGTCGGACTCCTCGTTTAATTTTTACTGGGTCAGTGTATTCGTGCAGTTTTATTATCAGCGTGGCTCTCTTATATATCGTTTCAATGATATCTGTATATCGGTAGTAAATCCTTGCATTTTTGAGTGATTTTATGATTGCTCATGTTTCAATACTATCAAATGCCTTTTGATAGTCCACAAACGCCAACCAAATTCATATCTTATATTCTGTTATTTTTTCTTTCAGAAGTTTTATCGTTTGCAGATTGTCTGTTGTCCCAAAACCTTTCCTGAACCCTGCCTGCTCCTTGGGTTGGTAAAAATCAAGTTTCTTTTTTAGTCTGCTTGTTAGTATGCTGGTAAACCGTTTGTAGATTTGGGAAAGTAAGCTCATCGGCCGGTAGTTATTTAAATCCGTTATGTCACCCTTTTGTAAATTATAATGATTATTGCGTCATACCATTCTTTCGGAATTTCGTTTCTTCCTAGACACATGTTCAATAACATTTTTAACTTCTTTACTAGTACTTCTCCACCTTGTTCTATCATCTCTGCTATTATTTCGTCACTTCCAGGCGACCTCCGTTGATGTCCGGTAATTATTCTGAGTTTACGTTCACTAATTTTTATGTATTTCGTTTGTTATTAATTTATTTTCCACTTTTGTCTCATATTATAATTTTTACATATCTATAATTGCAGACTTTAAAATTCTAAGGGTAGCTTTGACTTAGGTTTTTATTGCTCTCAAGGTATATCGCTTAAACATTTAGAAGAACACTTTTAAAAAATGAATGATCCCATAAACATTTGCTTCGGAACTCAAATACACTTACAGCTGAAGTACTTGCAGATGATCTTAATTTTTTGGGTGAGAAATTGACATTCTCAGCTTGCACTTATATGCATATTTATTTCGGCAATCTCTGTGAACAACTAGAATTTTATTTTTTAAAAATGTCGGATGGTTTTTTTACTTTCCCATACCTTATAGGTATAGGGTAAGTATTGAATTCATGAAAATTTTCGAAATCGAGATTTTAACGGAAATATCCGTTTTGGGTCTCTAGGAACCCAAAAAAGTGGTTTTTAAAAAATGTCTGTCTGTGGGTGGGTA
>JABXWE010009165.1:0-25541 GCA_014611495.1 Limonius californicus | reverse complement strand
TCAATGCTAAAAAATAAAATTAATCTTTATTTAGTGTCAAACAATTGTTAGAAAATTTAAATCAGAGGGATGCGTAATAAATTCCCATAAAATAAAAACTGAAAGTAATCACGTTTTAACCGAAGAAATGAAACGAAATATTTTATGCTAGGTTGAATAATAATAATGAAAAAAAGTTTGCGATCGCCGGGAATTGAACTCGGATCAACTGCTTGGAAGGCAGCTAGGCTGACCATTACACCACTTTGCCGCTGATGTATGGGTTTTGTACAAAAGAAATATAATGTGCACGGACCTGACGGAAACACCACCCTGTCAATTTTTGCATTTAACAAAAAAGTCATCAGCTGTGTCCTATATACAGGATGAAATACTTATTTAATATAAACACTGCATCAACATAACCTTCATACTCAAATAATTCACAACTATAGTGACGTTTGTTGTCGGTATAGTTGGTTGCATACACAATAGGCGAAATTGACGCGTTTCTTTTAAAAGTATACACAGGCAATGTATACTAAAAAGAAAAATTCCCTGTATATATATGATGTCTCAAACTTGACGTCCGTGCCATTGGTATTTCAGAGGGCTAAAACATATTGAATATTAAGAGTGGGCATTGTTTTGATTGCTCTTCGTTATTAAGACATTGTTTAAACTATGCAATAATCATCTACAAACATTGATATGCACCTCCATATTCCCGTCATGCAAAATTTGAACTTCTGAGGCCTTAGTGAATGCAAAATTTCTTGTTAATAATCTGTAAATTGTATCTTTTTGGAGATAAGGTTGGAACGATACAATTCGACTTGTTTCTGCCTCAGCAAATTCAAGAACTTGCTTTTCTTGATTGGCCCTTAGTGTAAGTTGATGTCCGTCTGGTTTTTTTGAGGATTTAAATTACCCGTTTCCAGTAATCTTCGACGAAACATCTTATAGTTTTTGCATCAGGGTGTAGATGATTCGGAAACCTTTCCGCATATGCCCTGCTCGCACCAATAGCATTGTTATTACACGTACCTAATACTTTTAACATGTCAACGTAATTTCTATTACAATAGTATCGTTCCATTTTAAACATAAAAATCAGAAGCAAATGGAAATAATGATACTTATCAATATTACGGAACGGCTCTTAAATTGTTAACACCGCCATAGCTACCAAATTGAGAATACATTATTTATTTTCTTGTCAAAAACTCGATACTGAAGGACAATCTAAAAAATGTATACTCATAATTTTCAATTTGTTTTAGTTTCCTGATTCAAATTCCAACAGCACGTTCGTCAATTTTAATACACCCTGTATAGCAACATTTCTATTTTAGTGTAAAAAACCAGCTATTTGAAAGACATCATCAGAAATACTGAGTATTAATGCTTAAATTGTTATAATAAAAGAATATTTTTCGACCCTCTGAATCATTAGCCGAATTTGCCATTCTGATTCAAGGTGCAATTGGTTTGTCGCAAATCTAATGAAATGTGACAGTAACACCTGCACAGAATTTCCGTCTCGTTAAAATGACAGAATGCAGTTGACAATTCTCTTTTATTTTAAATTGACGGCGAACATGTGACCCCAGGAACAATAAAACACTGGATTACACTTTTTACGTTTAATAGCTGTTGTATATTAATCCCAAAATATGAAATATTAGCTTTTCCAGAAGAAAATAGGAAGTTTTAATTAATCGAAAACAAAAACTTACTACTATTAGTATATATTTTATTTATTTACTTGATACGTATTTGGACGTGTAATAAGCTCAAAAATGAAATAAAAACTGTTGAAATGGTTAATAATATTATAGGACTGATGACGGTGGTTTAGCTTAATAAACTTTGGAAAATCCCTTATCGCCACGATATTTAGAACATCTAGATACATATTTCGGCAACTAAGCTGCCGTCTTTAGTAGGAACTTCAATTAACTAAAGTAGCTTGGCTGAGGAATACCTCTGAAGATAAATTCTTCACCACGCCAACAATTGAAGTCCAAAGAAGATGGCAGCTTAGTTTTCGAAATACGTATTAGGTGTTCAAAATATCGTGGTGGTAAAGGATTTTTTAAAGTTAATAATATAATATTTACTTAATAATATTAATATGAATTTCAACGACGTAAGACCAGAAACCGTTAATAATTTGGTATTGCTACTATTTCGCTGCATGCTAAGTTTTTGTACCAATAGGTAAACAAATAAACATCATCATTGTCAATATTACAATTTGCTTTCGGCTTAGACCGCGTCGTCATTTGGGTACTACACCCAGCATTATCAGGTAGGGCCCGACTTCTAGCTTTACAAGCACTTGCTCTAGAAGTTTGAGCAATATTTGTTCATAGGCCCTGTCTGCCTAAACAGGGCCCTGTGCTTAGATTATTTAAACCTTAGGGCGGACAAGGATTTGATCTTAATGTATTTTGTTTGCTAGGATAATAATTCTTAATCGGCTTGTGCCTGTTAACTGTTTGTGAACCCATACAAACTAACGTTTCGCAAGACATTGCAGCTTGCATCTTCAGAGCGAACAGAACACTGAATTCAAATCCGGGAAGCGGAGGTATTTAAATCTCTTTGAGCCAGTCGGGCAGAAAGGCGGAGTTCTGGTTGGCTATTACCGTTGGACAAAGACGGATCCGGCGGAGCGTAATCGTGAGATCGATGATACTTAGGAGTCCTTAGAGGGTAAACTACTGGAGTCCAAGCTTTACTGAGTCTAAAACCATCCTCCTTGTTCATGCTGTTAGGTTGTTTCTCAATTTCAATTGTTTCACGTATGATACGAGGGAAGTAATGAGGTACTGTGGCGAGTACCCGAGCATTGTCAAAGCCCATCTTATGCCCAGTAAAACCCGTATGTTCAGCCACCGCAGATTTTGTGATGCGTTTATGTTTTCAATCACCTTTGTGCTCTCGCAATCTTAACTCAATGGAACGACTAGTTTGTCCCATGTAGTTTGAGCCACACGATCAAGGGATGTTGTAGCGGATTTTAAATTTGATATATGATCCTTTGCTGATCTGAAATCGTTTGCCAAAGTTTCATTAGTCCTAAAGACTGTCTTTGTGCTGTACTACCTTCTAAGAACATGCCCAATCTTATCAGTAGTGCATTTACTGTAAGGTAGAAAAGCTAAGCCTTCCGGAGATGGCAGTTCCACCTTAGCCTTGAGCTGTTCTGCATTGCGGATTGCTTTCTGAATTTCTGTGGCTGTATAACCGTTTTGTTGTAACGGTATCAGGCGATGAGTTTTCTCTTGTTGTAGGAACATCATCGTATTACAAATCAAATACTTTAAACATCACCACCTAAGTATTAACTGATTAACATATTAAAATCCCCAGTAAGTGTTATACAGTGCTCCAAAAGTAATCTCCTATCTTAACATTTGAAATAAATAACTTATAGTAGCTAAATTTTGGGTTAGTGAATATGCTAACTGAGAAATTTAATAGATGTTGCGGGCCGTTGTGACGCCTTCGGCGTTAGAATTCTAAACTACGATAAAGTTACAGTGACACATCATGTGATATCTCTTCATTAAGATAAACAGAGTATTAGAAAACTTAAAAGGCCCAAAGAAAGATATATAATGAAATTGTTAAGTTTTATGTCATTTACATACTATATATTATACAGTGCTGTTAGAATGAATTATGAGGCTTATTCAACTGAAACCCATCTCCCCAAGTTTTAAAACTTCGATTTTGAAATGGCGTTTGTTGTTGAAAATCCGTCCAAGTTTGATCAGCGTGCGGTCAATTTTTATGCGCTGAGAGCATTCCTTCACCCAACTGTGAAAAAATGGTGCCTAATATTTAAGAATGGAAAAGAGGGGACTATGGATGAACCGCGACCAGGTGTACGGTGTACTGCATTAACAGAAAACAATATGGCATGTGTGGAAAGTCTTATGAGAGAAAATCGTCAAATTTAAAAAATTGTTGGTGCGATTGTAGAATATGTCCAAAGTATTGTTCGTAATCTGGGTTACAGCAGAGTTTGTTCGCAATGGATTCCTAGTCTCTTGTCTAATGCACAAAAATGCGAATGGGCTTATCTCTGCAACACCTCATAGACTATAGGTAAAATGATGATGACTTTCTTCTGCCAATAGTTGCTGGTGACGAAACTTGGCGACATTACTACGAGACATCCAGTAAGTTATTGTCGAAGCAGTGGAAACATTCAAGTTCACCACTACCGAAGAAGTTTAAAGCACAACCTCCTACAGGCAAGGTGATGTTAATAATTTTTTTTCGACCATGAAGGACCCTTGATGGTGGAGTTTAAGGAACATGGAGTAAATGCCAATGCAAATCTGTATAATGAAACTTTGAACAAGCTTCATCAAGCAATAAGACGGAAACGTTCAGGAAATCTTAATTTGTATTTAAATTGTTGAATAAAATTTATATAAAGCAATGGTGGGTTTCAGTTGAATACACCTCGTATTATATGAAAGCCATAAAACTTACCTTGTTGGTGTAGAATACATAAACTTCCTCAGATATTGTAAATGATATAAATTTATCAATTCATCGTCAACCTTTTTGTCCCACTGGCTGGGATAGGCTTCTTCTCTGCCACGTGTCTCTCCTCAGCTCTAAGCTAGAAACACGGGGGACCCACAGTTTAACGACGAAATTCCAAAGAAGGCTTTTAGCATTAAGATCCCACAGTTGCAAGCCGAATTGGGAAACTGTGTATGGTGGGTTGCAAACAAGATTTTTATAAACCTGCTTAGGTTGCGAACCCAAGCCAGAAACGACATTTTACTCAGAAACCGATCGCTCTACCAACTAAGCTACCACCGCACTTTATAGATTATCATACGGAAAATCAACAACGCTTCCCAAGAAACAATTACTCCAATTACTGGCTAGTAAACGCTAACGCTAACGTAATATAAATTAAAGTTTTTTTTAAGCAGAATGTTCCTATCGCAGGCAGAATTACTCAGTTAAAGTTTGGTTTTCATAGGATAGTTATTTTAAATGATGGGAAGATACTTCTGAAAAAATATATTTTACAAAATCAGAAATATTAGTAGCAGAATCTAATTTATCAATCAATTTCAGACAAAGATAACATGTGTAATGTTGTAGACAATTATAGTTTTACCTTAAATTCTTTAACCCAAACATGCTTGTTGTACTATACGTAGTACACCGCAAACAAGTTCAATCCTGCACAGACATGCACTTGCAAACAAAGCTGCACCTGATGTTGGCATTCATTGCATGTCTACCGTTGCGGTTGGACGCATTTAGTGAAGTTTTACAATAAAGGTAAAGAAAAAATTATTTTGTAAGAGTACGTTTCTTTGAAATGGCAGATTACAATATCCGATTTCAAAGGTAGGTTTGTTTTCTATTTTTTGTAATGCCAAAAACCAAAAAAATCTATCAAAAACAGCTATTAGAATGTCGAAGGGCTTTGCTGTAGTTAAAAAGAAATTTGAATCAAACCTCCTTCCCGGTATTTTTCCGCTTTTCTTTTTGGTGTACTACGTATAATACACTAGGCATATATATGTCTATGACGATTTCCAATCTTTCAGGGGTTTTTCCTTGACTGAAGCACTTGCTATGCTAGAGGATGATCCTGAAGTGGCGGAAAAAGTAGAAAACATTGTTATCTTTCCCCCAGTCAACGCATGCGGTAATGTAACCGACGCGGATTCAGGAGCAGAAGATGATGTATCTATCAATAACTTGCCCGGTACACAATTACAAGCTCCAGCAAAATTTTTTTTTAAAGCGGATGAAGCAGATTCCTCTTCTGATGATGACAATATACCTCTGTCCCAATTACGCCAATTTCCTCAGCCGTCTACATCAGGAAAAAGGTCTGTGCCCAAGAAAGTAAAGAAACGGAAACAGTATAGTTGGGCTAGAGAAGATCTAGTTGTTCCTATCGACGTCTTTGAAATTGACGAACATACGGAAGAGACCGGAGATACCCATGGAATTATTTTCAAAATTTTTTGATAATGAATTGTGGGAGAAAATTCTGCGCAACACTAACAGATATATAAAACAGAAAAACAATTCTCAAAATGTATATCTGGAGGAAATAAAGAGTTTTGTCGGTGTGCTAATTCTAAGTGGATATGTAGTCGTACCTCGCAGAAAGATTTATTGGGAGCGTAAAAAAGATGGACGTAATGATCTGGTGGCAGAAACTATTTCCAGGGATAAGTTTGAATTTAAAGCATCACACATCCACGTTGCTGATAATGACAATTTGAACCAAAACGACAAATTTGCCAAAGTACGACCACTATTTCACCATTTGAACCAAAAATTTCATCAACATGCTAAAATGGAAGAAATGCATTCTGTGGATGATATACAGGTAATACACTTTTACTCCTAATTGTTGGGACCAATGTATATATATATATATATATATATATATATATATATATATTTGTATGTTGCAGGTGGAGCATCCGCATCTAATACACCTGTACAACGCAAATATGGGGCGAATTGATCGATCAGATCAGAATATCAGTCTGTATCGTGTTTCCACCAGAGCAAAAAAATGGTATTTCTGTCTAATAGCACATTGTGTCGATTTGTCCATACACAACGCTTGGCAACTACACCGCAGAGCCGGAGAAACTTTAGATCAATTGGCTTTTAGGAAAGAATTGCGAACCAATTACTAATCGAAAACAAGAAAAAATACTCTTATTCCGAAGGCTGGCCGTCAGCATCATCCTCAACGGAAGTACTATTGCGCCATGATCGAAAGGATCACTGGATTGTACCCCAGGAAAAACAAACAAGATGCGGTTTTCGTCACCAAAGAGCGACTACAAGATGTGTGAAATGCGACATGGCAGTTCACGTAAAATGTTTTCTAGATTTTCATACCAAAAAATAATGTAATATAAACAACACAAAAAAAATTTTTTTGCTCCTGTCCAAATGTTTTAGGCATATCAGAGTTAAGCTAAATTGTAGCCACCTTAAATAATTACTTACTAATATTTGCTATTATTTAGAATTTTATAACCAGAATAAATGTGTGTGGTGGTAGCCCAGTTGGCAGGGCGTTCGTTTTCTGGGCAAAACATCAATTACAGCTTGGATTTAACCTTTTCAGCATTATCAGATATAATAGAAAAATCTTGTGCTGCAATCACCACACATAATTCCCTGGTTTTAATGCCAAAATCCTTCTTTGGAATTTCTGTCATTCGGATTTGACGTTAAACTATCCGTTTGATAAGGAACGCTTTCAACAAACTGGGAGTTGTACTCATGCGTTACATTATTATGTTAATAATGAATATGGTGATATTATAGCAGCGTTTCCCAAACTTTTATGTTTCGCGGCCCCTTTTTTAAATATGTTTTAATACACGCCCCCCTTTCTAGCAAGATGGAATCTCGAACTTTTCCGAGCTTTATTGAATGGTCCAGAAATTATGACAGTCGGGATAGTACGTATAAAACCATGTTGCAGATTCAGTTAGATTAGTTTAATAGTAAGCGCAGCAGCGTGTAGATGCGTAATATTTTGTTTGCGTTCTGTTGCACCTGAGTTATTTCAAGTGTGTATGGAAAAGTATTTAACCTGGTCTAAACGTAATATTAAGCGTGCACGTAGATCTGCGTCTACAGATAAGGAAGCTGCCAACACTTCCAAAGCAAGAACTATGAAATATTGTGACGCGTATTTAAATTTTGGTTTTATAAATACAGTTGTGAATGGTGAAGCGAGATCACAGTGTGTAATACTTTTAAATATTTTGGCGCCTGGCAGTATGAAACCAACTAAACTAAACAGGAATTTGCAAACAAAGAATAAAGATCATGGAAATAAATATCGCGATTTCTTTGCGAAGAAACTGAAAGAGTTTAGTGCTCAGAGAATAGCCTTTAATATAGTTTTGTCGTTACCTCAAAAAGCTCTGCTTGGATTTTATAAAGTTGTACATCGTATAACCAAGTGCAAGAAACCTTACGCTATTGTGGAAAATTGTATTCTCCCTGCTTCCGTTGATATGGTGGCAACAACGTATGGAGATAGGTATTCTAAAGACAGTCTGAAAATACCAGTATCAAATAATGCTATTCATAGGTGCATTAATCATATGTTAGAGGATCTGCAAGAGCAGCTTCTTTAGAATCTTCCAAGCACATTATTTCCTGTTCAGCTAGACGAGGCAACAGGACATTATCAAAGATGCACATTTGGTAGCATACGTTTGTTACTGCTATCAGCTATAAGCGAGAACTTATTGTATACAAAGGAATTCAGAAAAGAAATGCTGGTGCGTGTTTACTTCCAATGACTTACAATTATATAGTAAACTCTAGTGTAGATCGGAAAAACTGTGTTGGTGTTGATACCGATGGGCCACCAGCGATTGCGGGAAAATATAATAGTCTACAAGCATTTATATGCAAAAAGAATCCAAATGCCTCTTGGCAATATTGTATGATCACTCGATTCGAAAGAAATTAGCCCAGGTCTTCAGTGGGTATTATTCATTGTAATTTGTGTTGTAAATTATATGAAAACACAGCCCTCAAGGGCAAGCCTATTTTTTTCATCGTGCGATGATATGGGTGCCGACCATTCAGCACTAATGTTTTATTGCGATTCTCGGTGGTTATCATGTGAAAAAGTTATACAACAGTTTTTTGAGCTTTGGCAGGAAACATATGCCTTTTTGAAAGAAGAAAATCAAAAAATGGCGCGAATTTTGTTGAAACTGGCTTGATAGACTGAAATTTTTGAAAAATTAAATAATTCAAGTACCTGTTTGCAAGGAAATAATACTCGATCAGATAATATTAACGGCTTATCGCGAAAATTGGAACTTTCGCCAGACAAGATAAACAGAGAAGATACAGAAATGTTTATTAATTTAAAAACATGTATTAACGATACCAAACCAAGCCATACAAAAGTATGTCATCTTTAGATGTATAAAGCATCATCTAAAAACGTTATATAAAACTTTTAAATGTTACTTCTTTGAAAATGAAAGTCTCCTGATCAAATACAGGTGGATAATAACCCTGTTTTAAGTTACACCTGCAGATTTATTGTGGGAAGAAGAGGAGCAATTTCTTGATTTAACATCAAGTACAGAAAAGAATTGATAGTTTTAGTTGACAACCATTGTCTCGCAAGAGGAATTTCCAGCGTTATTCAAGAGAACCATGCAGACTATATTGCCATTTCCTACATCTTCTCTTTGTGAAGTTGGTTTCTCTGCACTAGCTTGTATAAAATCGAAATACAGAAAACGTCTCAACATCGAACCTGAACTAGTGGTGGTTGTTACTCATTAACAACCAAATTTATGTAGACAAGTTATGCAGTCCAAAACAGACGCATTCAAGTCACTAGTTTGTTTAAATAAACTGTTGGTAAGTTTTATGTAGTTTTAGATTGTACTCGTAAGTAGATTATATATGAAATCTTGTGCAAAAAACAATAATATGCTAAACAATAAGCATTAACTTAAGATGTTTCGTATTCGTTTCAAAATACGAATTTCCCTTCTACTATGTTTCTGCAACGCCCCCCTCTTCAACGACTTTTGCCACCCTCTCCAGGGGGGAATTACCAAGAGCTTGGCAAACGCTGGATTATAGGCTGTCTACTTATATAATAATTCCCCATAAATATTTCCAAATTCTAAGTCAGGAATAAACACAAATAGACAGTAAAATCCAGTACTGAATATTATTTTGAACACAGTTTTGGAGTACTATCACGTATTACAGTTCCGATTACGGTGCAAATATTTAAAGTATATTAATTACGAAGCGGCGGTCTAATATTTTTAATTACTCAGATTTTAAATGTAACCTGAGTTCTTTTTTAAAGATCGCATTTCTCGACATTTTTGTGGATTTATATTTTATTTAGGACGCGATAATTAGGAGGACTCCACCGTCAGCGTATAATCTAAAACGAATCTTTTCACGTTGTTTTGCGTGTCTCTTGTGGCTTAATATGCTATAATTGTATACATAATTTTAAAGCAAAATTAAAAAACCTACGCAGTTGGTGGCAAAATGTAATCCGCAACTTCTACGCAATATTCCTCGCAGTCAAGTAATCAAATAGTCAACAAAAATAATCGATAACAGTAAAAAAATCCTAGACGATGAGTCATGAAGAAATGTTTGGAAATTTTAATTTGATCACGAAAAAGAGAAGAATATTTTATATACTGCTACAAAATCCCCCGATTCTGCAGCTGGACTTTTACGACACGATATTACACGACAAGAATAATTACCTCATACGATTTTTGTGCGAAACATTTTATAATGAAATGTCGTACGGGAGGATTATTAACTAGGAGATTTACTACCGCAGCGATTTCCGTTGGTGAGGAAAGATTATTCTTCTTAACTTCACCTAGGAACTTGCAGGATTAAGTGTTAGTCAAGCTAGGGTTAAAACCATTGGTCTACTTTTAAATCAATTACTGATCCTAATCTGACAATTAAATCTTTGCCTTTGCCGCTGGCATTTAAGTTGAAATAACACAGTAATCCTCTAAACTAATTTATGGCTATTTCATTGTTTCTCAGCTAAACATTTCTATATCAGATATATCATGCAGAGTGTGAGAAATATGTACGTTAAGAATGTCATTGTCGGCATAGAAAAGTTCTCTTATCAATAAGAATCTTTGGGTATTGTGAGAAAGGGAACTATTTAGTCTCCGTAAAGCTAACAGAGTAAAATATACACTTTATATTTCAATCAATATACGAGGATTGTTCAACTGAAACCCATCTTTTATCAATTTAGCCTTGAAAACAAATGCAATAATTCAAATGATGTTTGTTACTGTTAGTAGTGTTTGTAAGCAACACATTAATAAGTTTCTGGCGTTTGGATTTGATTCTGACCTTTAAAACTTCGATTTTGAAACGGCGTTTGTTGCTGAAAATCCGTCCAAGTTTGATCAGCGTGCGGTCCTACAATTTTTACGCGCTGAGGGTTGCAGCCATTGCAGATTCATATGCGAATGCAAGCAGTGTATGGAAATGCATGTATTACGTACCCAACTGTGAAAGAATGGTGACGAAAATTTAAGAATGAAAAAGAGGGAACTATGGATGAGCCATGACCAGGTGCACGGTGTACTGCATTAACAGAAAACAATATGTAATGTATGGCCTTATTACAGATCGACGATAAAATCGTCGATTTTCAATTAGAGAAATTTCAGAAATTATTGGTGCGAGTGTAGGATCTGTCCATAGTATTGTTGGTAATCTGGGTTACAGCTTTTTAGCAATGGATTCCTCGTCTCTTGTCTAATGAACAAAAATGCTTGCGAATAGGCTGACTATGCAACACCTCACAGACTGTAGGCAAAATGGTGATAACTTTCTTCTGTCAATAGTTGCTGGTGACGAATTTTGGTGCCATTACTACGAGCCATCCAGTAAGTTATCGTCGATGCAGTGGAAACATTCAAGTTCACCACCGCCGAAGAAGTTTAAGGCACAACCTTCTGCAGGCAAGGTGATGTTAACATTTTTTTTCGACCATGAAGAACCCCTGTTGATAGAGTTTAAGGAACCTGGAGTAAATGTCAGTGCAAATCTGTACAATGAAACTTTGAACAAGCTTCATCAAGCAACAAGACGGAAACGTCCAGGAAAACTTACGCTTCAGGTCATTTTACTGCATGACAATGCTAGGCCTCATGTTGCTAATGTGGTAAAACAAAATCTTCAACGAAAGAAATGGAGGGATTTAGAGCATCCACCTTATAGCCTGGATCTATCGCCTTGGGATTTCCATATTTTTGGACCGCTGAAAAAGGCGTTAAAAAGTTGGTAGTTTGAGTCTGACGCCGAAGTACAGACAGCTGAGGAAGACTTTTTCAATTCTATGAGTAGGATTTACGTCGGTTAGTAAAACAATGGGATAGGTGCCTTAACTGCGACGGTAATTATTTGTAGTTAAATTGTTGAATACATTTTTTATAAAGTAAATATGAGTTTCAATTGAACACACCTCATATATAGCGAAAACGTAGCGTTATATTAGACAGCTGCGAAAAAGAATAGTTACCAGCAGCAACCCGCTACTAGTATTTAACTGCTTCCCATCTTAAACTTGTTATAAAGCCACATATTAGAACGGGACCTTCAATACAACATATATGTTCCCAGCACGTAAATTTCTGAAACTTGTCCCTTCCTTGAACTACCATCCCTGTTAGCAGAAATAAAAGTTTCTTTGGATGTGAAAAATTCTACAAAATAGTAATACTGAAAGTATTTTCGCTTTTGTTCGTTATTTCTAGAATAAGTGACTTCTGTAGGCTAGAAATACAATACAGTAAATAGCACAATGCCAAATATGCAGTTTATTAACGCTAGCTATATCCGATATTTCGTATATTTCGTTGTACCCGGGGTCGTCCTAAGCTCATTGGACTGTATACATATATTTTTTTATCCCCACCCCACCCAGCTTACCTCGGATCAAAGCACTAATAGAACATGCCCCTGCCTGAACCTCCCTCTGCAACTGTGCTACCGAGTCATCCGCGTAGCTCCAGAATTAATTAAAATTAGGGTTAGAATGGAGTCGAACTCAGGGCGACCGGTTGCGAGGTGGATTCTATTCACTGTGCCACGCAGTCGCCTACGTAAATTTTAACCAAGTAAGGCAAGCAACAATAAACAACAATAATAGTCGATGGTCAAAATATTTTCGCAGAACCCGTCAAAAAGGGCACGCTATTTACTATCTGGCCAAAATATAACAAAACATACTTCAGTTAGAAGGACACTCAAATTTTCTGACGTTCGTCTGGTTAAATTAAATTAAATATTTAAATTCTTATCGAATTAACGTTTCGCGCCAAGTTATCCCGACGCTTGATCACGTCGAATAAATCTAGAGGTGCATGGGAACGAAGGAAGTGGTCTCCGAGTTAACGAAGAAAGTGTTTGTGGCTTCGTGAGTGGTGCAACAAAACGATCTAAGGTCACACCATTAAAGTTTTGGTAATAAATATAACTTCGCATATGCGGTATCAATCATCGGCGTGCCAGAACAATATTCAAGCCTTTCAAGTTACCGTATATCGAATAATGTCTCGTTTTATCACTGGAAATTTAGTACAAGTGCGCAATAGTTTGCAATTAAATGAAACTTTGCTCACTGAAATTCTACATCTACATTTGTTCGAATATTGACTAACCCAATATGTTTCGGGCTTCATTCATCTGTAAACAACTAAAATTCTTAAATTCCTCTGTTCCCCGAGTTAAATCATAAATGCGGCGTTTTCGGCTATATTTCTAAGAGTGTTGACTAGTGCTTTCAATAAACTGCTTAGACTGGTGCAGTTTCGAACAGTCATATTTGTTCTGAACATACAAACGAATAAAATGTGGATGAAGTAAAAGGCGTTCTTCATTCATTAAAGATTATCTAAAGTGCATTAATAGTCTTCTGCTGCTTATTATTGGACTCCTAAATACCAAAGCACTACCTAGGAACACTACAAAAATACAAAGCAGTAAACAATGCCAAATATTTATTTCGTTAAGGCTCATTATATCCGACATTTCGTTGTACTCGAAGTTGTGTTAAATTATTTGGACTGTATACATAAATTTTCATCAAGTAATGCAAGAAACAATTAACAACAATAGATATAATTCTCTGTCAAATCTAATTATAACAAAACATACTTCAAGTAAAAGGTCACTCTAATTTTCTGAAGTTCTTTTAGTTTTTATACATTTACATTCGGATATCAACGTTTAGCGCAAAGATTGATCCGTTGAGAAAATCGAGAGATGCAGGGGAACGGTAGGGGCTGCCTCCGAGTTAACGAAGAATGTGTTTGTGGCGTCTCGAGTGGTGCAATAGAATGATCCTGGTTTACTCCATTAAAGTGTGGTTAATACATACAACTTCGTATAAGGCTATATCAATCACCAGCGTACCAGGATAATACACAAGCTTTTAAAGTTCCCATATATCGTTTTCTAACTAGAAATTTTATATAATTGCTTAATAGTTTGGAGCTACTTGAAACGTCGCTCAGTGAAACTCCATATCTGCATTTTTTCGACTATTGACGAACTCAACATGCTTTGGGCTCCATTTATCTGTACGCATCCAAAATTCTTAAATTCTTTTGCTGTCTCAATTAAATCATAAACGCCGCGTTTTCAGCTGTCTTTTTTAAGATATTTGCTAGTATTTTCAGTAAACTGTGTGAGACTGGTACAGTTCCCCCAGTCATTTTTCTTCTGAACATGCAAATGAACAAAATGTGGATGAAGTACATGAAGAATTTCTACACGTATCGGTGTTCCACATATGGCGAAGATTACGTTTGAACAGTGTGAATCCGTTTCATATACAGCGGGTTCAACTCCTTCAAGTAGGAGATGAAGGTATACAATTGAAATTTTGTCGGTAGTCATCCAATTAATATTACTGACTGATAAAGCTATCGTAACTCGTAACTATCATCAGGGGTCCGACGGAAATCCACAAGCCATTGTGGTAAGAAATTTCCAACAATGCTTCTCTGTATATGTATGGTGTGGTGTGATTGGCAATCAGTTGATTGGGGCTGTTACGATAGCGAATCGTCTGACAGCGCCTCTTTCTGCAGACTTTCTTGAAAACGAGCTTCCACTATTTTTGGAGGATGCTCCTTCATCTTCGAGGATGAGCATCTTCTTCCATCATGACGGAGCCCCTTTACATTCCAACCTTCAGGCGACACATCATCTAAATCTAATATTCCCCGAAAGATGGATCTGCCATATGGTCAATTCATTGGCCACCAAAGTCCCCAGGGTTCACCCTTTTAGATTTTTGTCTGTGAAAATAGACGAAAAGCGAAGTTTACAAAGAAAAAGTAAACACAAGAGACGAATTGATCGTTCGCATTATGAATAGTGCCGCCCTCATAAAACGCCCAGGCGACCTCAGAAGAGCTACAAGTGATATTGTCAAGAGTTCAAGTCGGTGGTGGGAAGTTTAAACAACTAATGGGCACTATTGCAAATTATTCATGCGTTTTGTATCACTTAAATAATCAATAAATGCAACCAATAAGTCATTTGCTTTTCCTTAACACCTTCTGTGAGGCTTTTTATGGGTAACATTCAAACACCATTGGGAATTGAACACATTTATATATTTATTTTATCAAAATAGCCTATACTACGACCTCCTAAAATAGTTACTATTCTACTTAAAAAGTTAGTTTTCTTAATATAGTATCTTACTAACTTGGTAGTTTCGCCTTCGTTGTATAACTGAGTAACTTTGTAACTTTTGTTGGTTTATTTACCGATCATTGTGTATCATAAATGTAACTGTCGTACATGTAGTCACACTTGCTTGTATAACTCATAGCAATAGAAACCCCAACGTTAAGAAATCGATAAAGCTTTCAACGATTTAGCGGAATAAAATATGAGCTTGTTTTTTGTCTAACAGAAATACTACAAAATGAACAAAAATAAAAGGAGAGAAATATGATCCTTTGCGTAATACATCATGAATTATGGTTTTTCCGCGACTTTTGTTTATATTCTTATTTTATATTCGCAGGAAAAAATACACTGCCATATATTTGAATATTCGTGTCCTCGATCAATGCTCAAGTAGTCCGTAAATTTCTTATTTTTAGAGATACTCACTTCTATTCTTAAGAAAGGTTTTTCTTCTCATTCAGACTATAAAAAGAAAATAAACAGAATTGCCCCAAAGAAAGAAATATATTAGAAGTGTGCGTTGCAAGTTGTTCATCTTTACATCGACTACTCAATTTACATAGGAAAAACTGTAGAATTTTGAAACACAATTTGTGCCCTATGCGGAACATTGGCAGACTAAGTCATTTTGCCATGTATTTTATGTATCAAAACTGGAAATCTTTTGCTTTCCTTGTCAGATCAGGTTGCGGATGGCGACGTCGCGACGTTCTTGATGTGGTTGTCAAGGTAACGACGCTCATTCTAAGTCCAACTGATTGCTTACTCAAGATATTTGCTTTGTTAGCTCCATTTTAACGTACTTTGTATTGTGATAGCGAGAAGTTTGGTCTAAAATGATAATCGGAAGTATATGTGGCACGGTTTAGATCTCCATTGCAGCTAGTTCAGTCGTTAAATCAATCCCAACAAATATTCTTACAATCCCGATTGAATTTGAAAACAGGATATATCTTGCGTTTACGGACTCTATAAATGAAATAACTTCAATTAAAATGGCAGTTAATTCGCAGAGGTCGACATTGATATCAGGAACTATTTTGAGAAAGAAAGTTTTACTTGATTTTTATATAGGGAAGTGGTATCATTTGCTAGTAAACGTAAAGAGTCTTTATAGAGTATTTATCTTCTTATTTCAATAAATATGTTATCAGCTGCCGCCATAAGTTTTATGATTTCAAGCAGCCGCTTGAATGAACGTAGTAACGCTGTAATCAGGATGTTTGTTCATAAAGTTCTGATTATTATAAAATGGATTGTAAGCATAAAAATGAAAAACTATTAATAATAATTTGATTGTTAGACTGTTACAGACCAAACGATCGTTCTCGTCAGCCCGGAACAAACTGAGGTCATTGGCTCTTCGTCTAACACAGGAAGGAGGGAAGGTTCACGGAAAACGATTAACCCTCGGACGGCGGAAACTGGGTCTCAAGTGACGCCAACCTTCGTCTTTTTTTTAATAATTCCGCGATTTTCCAAAATACACTTTAGGTGTTTGTATTCCTAGAAGCTGCTACCAAGATGTTTTAGATTAAATCACGTCGAAAAAATGCTAGGTATACCTGAGATAATCCGCCCAGATAACTTGAGACCGGAAGGTTTGCTTTCTGTAAAGACGATGAAAACAAATATATTAATAAGTTTCATTAATTAATTACCTTCTCTTTACACTGTAAAAATACACAAATATTATACTGACATTAACATGTGCAAGCTTTTATTAGGAACTTAGACAGTGGTATTTCAAAATTATGTAAAAACCTCAAAATACACTAAAATGCCAGCCGGGTCACTAGAGACCCATTTCTGCCTTCCGCGAAATTAAAATTACTTCCGCAGTACGAAAGTTTTTATTGTTACAATGTACAGGCTTAGTCAAAATAAGTGCGCGTCACCCATATAAGTTACAACTAAACGAAGATCATCGCGAAACGGCTGAAATAAATCGAAAGTCGGTTGCGTGATTAGTGCTAGTTGAGTTCACTACACAAGTAAAATTAATTACTAACTTATTGAACAATTAGCAACAGAAGGTTGCTTTGCCAAATGAAATTACAAATACCACTATTTTTCACAAATCGAAGCACTTGTGAACAAATATTCACTACTTACAAGATCCACTAATAATTCGAAATATGGGTTGTTCTTACCTTAGCGACAAAGTGGCGGAAGCCAAAGGAGAAGGGAATAGAGAAAGACGGCAGCTGTGCTGACATCATTGAAATGTAGCGACGAAATAAATGTTGGAAGAGGTTACACCACAAGCATTTTTCCGGAATAACTAAGATAAAGCAACGAACTGCACCAAGATAGATAAACTTTAGCACAGAGTTTCTGTTGAAACGGCAATTTCTAACAAACGTTAAAGGGTTAACGAGGTGATTTTTATTTGTATGAAGCGGTACGAGAAACCTCACGGTATTCTCAACCAAGTTGGTTTATAATAGAAAACATTTTTGTTGAACTCTGCGACTTAAAAATTGAAGACTTTAGGATTTTGATGGAAAATTCGATTTACATTCATGCTTACGCAAACACCATAAAGCTACAAAATTATTTCTTCGTTATTAACTAAATTGTCGTGTGCCCTTTCAGGAACATTTACAAATATTAACTTATGTCCCATTAATCAAAACAGCTAATTCAACTTATATAAATTTGAAGTTATTTGATAGTACTCAAGCATCAGCGTTACTATGTGTACGAGCAATTTTACGACTAAAACAATGTTGTCTGCAAGAAATTTACAGAAGGCAATGGTAGGAAAACGTGGACAAGGTGGCAGAAACACAAGAACCCAAATTATCGAAAGAGGAGCTACAAGCCAAAAATATGAAGAAATGTGGCTCTTCCGAAGAACGATGGAGAGCACTATATATTTATATGAAGGTGGAACAAACCAATTTTGGTTTACACTTGAAAGATGATTATGTCCTTACAAGAACTGTATAAGGGATTTACAGCAAGAATTAAAATAGGTCAACAACTATGGCATGGTTTCATAGTTACAAAGGGGCTAAAACAAGGCTGTTGTATGGAATGGAAAAGAAAGTGCAGAAGGATGGGGCTAGAAATAAACGACAGCAATAGGCCAACAACTATCGGATGGTTTCATCGTTACAAAGGGGCTAAAACAAGGCTGTTGTGTGGAATGGAAAAGAAAGTGCAGAGGGATGGGGCTAGAAATAAACGACAGAAAAGTATATAGGTACTTTACAATTTGCAGACGACCAGGTCCTCATTGCCCAAGATAAAGACGACCTAGAATACATGACAAGGAAAATTAAAGAGGAGTATGAGAAGTGGGGCCTGACAATGAACCTTAGAAGAACAAAATATCTATGTATCGGAGGAAATGCAGCAAATCTCGAATTAGAAAACAATGAGAATATTATGGGATGTGAAAAATACAAATATTTAGAGGTCCAGATAAACAACGACGGCGAAGACTCGGTGGAAATAAAAGAACGAATAATACAATGACGAAGAGCTGTAAAAAGACAAAATGTGATATGGTGGTAGCAAGAAATCAGCAAAAATCGAAAATCAAACATCTACAATGTCGTAGTAAAGAGTATAACACTATACGGAGCGGAGGGGTGGAAACTTACAGAGGCCGATAAAAGAAAGATCATAGCTGTTGAAATGGACGCTCTACGAAGATCGTGCAGAGTTTCAAGAATAGAGAGGTTTACCAACCAAAGAATGCGAGAAATGATGGACATGAAAGAAACAATAATCGACGACATAGAAAGGAGACAACTGACCTGGTACGGACATGTGAGGAGAATGCCTGCAGAAGGACTGCCAAAAATAGCGATGGATTGGATACCATCAGAAAGGAAGAGAAGAGGAAGACCTAGAAGAACTTGGGGATAGGCAATCCGGAATGTTATGAGCGAGAGAAGCTTAAGAGACGAACAATGTCTCAATCGAATACACGGGAGAAGGAGTCAGGAATTCGGACAGCGACGGCAGACGCTATAAACTGAATATACAGGGTGTTCCAAAAATGACGCACCATATATCCAAGAGGAGCCAGAGCGTGTCTAAATAAGTTAATATGTTTGACTGCAAATGTAATATAATGGCCCGTTTAAAAGTTATAAGCAGTTAAAATTTAAAAAAATTGGCAACACTGTTAAACGTAAAACTAAAACGCAAGGAATTAAAGTATTTTAATCATTTTTTGAAACTATGGAAACAATACAAAATTCAAGAAAGCAACAATTACAGCTAAAAGCATAAAAAATATTATTATAGCAAATGTTCAAAATTTTGCCCATTTGCAGCTAAGCAAGCATTTGCTCTTCTTCTAATATTGCTATGTACCCGGTTCAACATCTCTGGTGTTACCGTAGCAGCAGCGGCAGTTATTCTATTGCGTAGCTCTTGTTCATTTGCTGGTGCTGTGCTGTAGACAATGTTTTTCATGTGACCCCATAGAAAAAAATCTAAAGGTGTTACATCTGGACTGCGCGGAGGCCATGGGACAGGACCTCCGCGTCCAATCCAGTGATCAGGGTAATTTTCATCCATCCATTCTCTGACTAAACCAGTATAATGTGGCGGCGCACCATCCATTTGAAACCACATTAAATTTTGTATTGCCGACAAAGGTATATTTTCTAACATTTCTTGTAGACCGTGGTTTAAAAAGTGAAGAAAATTGTTGCCGTCTATTCGATGGGGTAAAAAGAATGGTCCAATGATGTGGGTACCTAATATGCCTGCCCAAACATTTAGCGCAAACCGTTGCTGGAAACCTCTTATTTGAAATACATTGGGGTTTTCAACTGCCCAGTAATGATTGTTGTGCTGGTTAAATATCCCTTCTCGAGTAAAAGTTGCTTCGTCCGTCCATAATACTTTTTTTGTAAAGTCTTCATATGCTTCAATTTGCTGTAGCAGCCACTGGCTAAAATTCGTTCTTTGCAGAAAGTCGTTTTCTTGTGCAGCATGAACTTTTGAATAATGAAAAGGGTGATAATTCTCCCCTTTTAAAATTCTATGCACTAAACTGCAATTTATCCCAAGCTCTTGGGCGATTCCACGTGTGCTCATACCTGGTTGATTTTCCACGGCTGCAAGAACATCATCTTCTAATTGAGCAGTCCTGGTTGTGCGTGGTTGTAATTTAATTCAACACGACCAGTTTCCCGCATACGTTGGTCAAGCCGCTGAAAAACGTTTTTATGGGGATGACGACAATTGGGATAACGCAACGAATATTCTAGAGCAGCATTTCTTAAGTTTCCATTGCATTCACCAAGAATGAGGTACATGTCACAATATTCGTTATTAGTAAACATTACAAATGATCTTTAAATTTTGACGTTAAAGTGACATTAAATCTTTTGGCACAAAACACATTTGATTAATAATTTTTGCAAATTATCAATCTGGTATGTTGCCAGCTTCATTTTATTTCATAATTTTATTATTTTTGTAACATTCAAAAAATTGTATCTAAAAACTCTTACAACTTTTGGAAAAATAAATTTATTTTTACAAGATTATACTGGGTTTGCAATATTTTGAATATAAACATTTATAAAATATACTTCTGCTTTTCATTTTCAACGTGCCCACTTTGGACCCCCATATCTCATCAACGGGGCCCCTGAGACATTTTTTGCATTTAACAAAGTTGCTTATTTTGACATGGTTTGTCGCGTCTTGGGTATATGGTGCGTCATTTTTGGAACACCCTGTATAGCTACTTTTTTACGACTGTCGCCACATATCACCTCCTATGGGTTTTCTCCATATCTGCCTGTCAGGGCAATCGTGCTCCATTAAACCGCTCCTTTCTATTGTCGCTAAAATGGTATCCTTCCATTTTTTCTTTGGGTCTCCAGAACCATATTTGTAAAGACCATCTGTCCTCTGACATTCTTCTTACATGCTGGTACCACAGCAACTTCTTTTCTTCTATAACATTGCTTGTTCTGCTCTCAACGTCCATAATTTGCCTGATTCTATCATTTCTTACTATTTGCAGTCTAGAAATTACGCAATTTCTCGAAAAGTCCACGTCGAAGTCCTTGAATCTTCTTTCCAATTTCTTAATGAAGTGTTAAAAATAAACAAAAAATCGCTTTTTATTTGGCGAACAAGAAAAATAGATTGTTTTTCATGTGTATAAGTAGATGGTTTTCACTTCAGAACAGAAAACTTTTATAATGGAATCTTACCCTCCTAATAAAAAAAAGTTGATGGGGTTTACAAACTAAGAAAGCAAAAGGCGAAAGCAACTAAAATGATTTAACGATATAACTACATTATAATTTTTATTTTATTTCTTTAATTTTTTTGGCTCACTTTTTATTTTAAGTTCGTCTGCATCTTGGTATACTTATGTCGAACACGTCCTAATTACGAGGGTTATTTGAAATGTTCTCGGAATAAAACAGATAAATAGTCCATATCGTCTTGAACTTATTTTATTTTTCAATAGTCTTGCGCGTGAGGGTGTGAATGCTAGGGCTGCAGAAACGGGCTACGCTGCAGTTTCCTATTCGAAGGTATCCAACTCTCAAAACATTTTTCAACTTGCACAATAGGCTGGTAGAGCTTAGTTCCAGTAAGAACTGATGCAGGTAGTCCAAGAACAGTAGAAACGTAGGAAGCGATTTTAGATTTTCTAACCAATACTCCAAGCTGTAGCTCCAGGGAAGTTGAAAGCTCATTTGAGGTGAATCAGGTCAGGTTTCTAGAATATTGAAGAAGGAAGGACTATATTCTTACCATTTCACTAGAAGATTACCAAAGAAGGTTGGAATTTTGTTAGTGACTAATAAACTAAAATGATGGTGATCCAAATTTTATTTTAAATATTCTTTGGACGGATAAGTTAATTTTAGCAGAAACGGATATCGTAGTATTCATATCCATTATTGGGCGGATGAAAACCCACACGTGTACTTTCCTGAAAAACCTCAATTAGCGGTTGAGCGGGTATTTTGAATAATCTGGTATTAGGACCAATTTAGCTTCGAAACATTATTTGAGGAGACGATTTTTTACCATTCTTAAATGAAGATTTAGAAGAGCAATTATAAAATTTACGATTGAATGAATTAGCAAATTTATGGTTACTATTAGATGTAGCATCACCACATTTTGCAGCTAACGTTCGAGAGTGGTTTACTACACGTAAATATTCCAAATCGCTGGATAGGTCGTTTAGCTCCTGTGATTTGCCCTCCACGTTCTTCCTATTTCCATCTTTTGGATTGTTTTTGCGAGGCTAAGTGTAGAATAAACTTAACCAAACGCCAGTAAATACTCATGAAGCACTTAAACAAAGAATTGTTAAAGCCATCCACGAAATAATTCCGAACATTCTTCAGGGAGTTCGCGAAAATTAAATAATAAAATAAAAACTAATAAAATGGTTGCTATTTCAACAACAATCGTTCCGATTACTTAAAATAATATCTAATTTGTATTTTTTTCTTCTACTAACAGTTCACAACAGTGCAATGGTCTATGCAGTTTACCCGTGGGATACACATCGAGGTGCGAGCAAAAGTACGTCCAGAAACGATTAGTAGCACTGGAAGGATCGGGAAATCAGCTGTACACGGATGTATTTTGGTTTCCAAGTTGTTGCGTTTGTACTATATCAAATTAAATTGATAGATACCTAAATAATGACTTTATAGTGATCGGTTTTATTTAGTAGTTTATTATCATCTAATTCAACTGAATTTTTCCTCCAGGCCCCCTATGCAGATTTATCTCGGTTATAAAATTACAAGCATATTATTTAATGTTTACATTTATATTTATCTTCAAAAGTGAAAATTATTTGGGTATAAAAAAACCTTTTGTGCAACTATCTCTATTCCAAATGAAAAACAAACGTTATGATGACATCTTAGAATTTTGGCATTGAAATGAACATTTTTGAAATTTTCTTATAGATTGGGCGGCACTACGAAAATATGAATGTTTGTTGTTTAAATATAAAATAAGAAAGAAGTCCAATATCTCAGTAGGAATATTTATAAGCTCTATGTAAGAAGGAACTGTAAGAAATTTTCTTTAGGGTGGCTACTAAAAGTCTCCGATATGTTAATAATTCTTGCTTTAAAAACAAGTCTCAAAGTGGGTCGATTTATATTAATTAAATATATTTAATTGTACATTGTAAATAAGTGAAAACTTTACATGAAATAAACTGTGTCTTATGTTTATAAGTTGTATATTAAAGTCCATTTGTTACCTAATTTATTTATTAAAAAGGTAATACGTAACATAATGGTAGAACTTCATATGCTAATTGTGATTGCCGAATAAACATTATGTATAATGTAGTTCATCATTATTACGAAATGTAATATATGTATAATCTTTGAAATATATTTTGCGCTATTTTGTTTGATTTTTTCTTATTTAAATGAACTGCAAGGATTATGTGAACAGCTAAAGTTCGTTTCGTAGCACGAGAATAAATCTCACATTGTACCTACGAGGATTGTTCGATAACTACGTGGCCTAACACAGAGATGGCGCGAATTCGTAGGAATCTTCTTTACCATTCTGTAGAACTATCCTTTATTAGATTAAATATGACAGTACAGAGCGGTCTGTCAATTAGTCTGTTTTCGACAGTAAGCCAAAGTGAACGTCTCGTGTGATTTTGTAAACAATGGAAAAAACTGAGTTGAGAGCAGTGAAAGGCTTAACACCAACCGAAATCAAAGCAGAGCTCGATTCAACACTATTGGAGTCCGCTCCTTCGTTTTCAATGATTAAAAACTGGGTTGCCGAATTTAAGCGTGGTCGTGGGAGCACAAATGATGAACCCCGTAGTGGACGTCCAAAAACCGCTACTGCCCCGGATATGATTGAAAAAGTCCACCGCATCGTATTAGATGACCGTCGAGTAAAAGTGCGCGAGATAGCATACCTATTGGGTATCTCAAATGACAATGTGCACAAAATTTTAACTGAAGAATTGGAAATGAAAAAATACTCGGCGCGTTGGGTGCCGCGGTTGCTCACACGGGAGCAAAAACTGAATCGTTTGAGTGTTTCTCGCGACCTTTTGGCACATTTTCGCCACAACCCGAAGGATTTTTTTCGCCGTTTCATAACCGTCGATGAAACCTGAATCCACCATTACACTCCCGAAACCAAAGAACAGTCCAAACAATGGACACACAAAAGGTTCTCCGCCACCAAAGAAGGCAAAAACGGTTTTGTCAGCAGAAACGGTTACGGCAACCGTATTTTGGGATTCTCATGGAATTATCTTTGTCGACTACTTAGAAAAGGGGAAAACAATAGATGGCGAGTATTATGCCAATTTGTTGCAACAATTTGGCGACAAAATCAAAGAGAAACGGCCTCATTTGGTAAAGAAGAAAGTGCTTTTCCATCAAGATAGCGCACCTGCCCACAAGTCTGCGACTGCAATGGCCAAAATTCATGGGATTGGGATTTGAATTAGTGCCCCATTCGCCCTATTCCCCAGATCTGGCCCCCAGAGATTATCACCTGTTTCCAAACCTGAAAAAATGGCTCGGCGGTAAGAGATTTTCGTCTAATTCTGAGGTAATCGCTGCTGCAAATAGCTATTTCGAGGACTTGGATTCATCGAACTACAATGAAGGCATTGCTAATTTGGAATATCGTTGGAATAAGTGTGTTGAGCGAGCAGGAGACTATATTGAAAAATAAACTGTTTTTTGTCGAAAAAACTATCCTCGTAGCATAGCTCCTAAGCCAAAGGCTCTGACCAATACACTACCACCGACACATTAGCTGAACTTAATTCTTAAATATTTTTCATGCATACATTTTTTTTAAATCTTAGCATTGCGAGCTTAGATTTACTCTTCGCAGTTGAAAAAATAAGAAAGCATATTTATGTTTCCGCACGTAATACTTTGAGAAAAAAAAGCAATAAACCACCAATATTGACCGTTTGAATGTGGTAGACAATGATGTGGTTGAAATAAAATCAGTAGTTTGGACTTCCATTGTCTTTATTTTAATTTTAAAAACACAGTAATTACACAACGTTTCGACTGTTAGGTATCTACTACTGGAAATCAGCAACATCAAAAGGGACCTAAAACAGAATGGCTACCCAGGGAAAATGATAGAAGAGCTTCTTCGCAGAAACCAAGCCAATATAACCCGCCAAACAAAAACTGAAGAGCAACCAGAAACCCTACTCAGCATCCCATATATCAGAGGCGTGTCGGAAAAAATAAAACGCATAGGAAGAAAATACA
>JABXWE010009161.1:0-34518 GCA_014611495.1 Limonius californicus | reverse complement strand
TTGAATATTATAAACTATACAGTTGTAAAGCGATAACTTGTTTTCCACAGCCAACCTCTGGATAATTTTGTGTCATACTGTATAACGAATACTTCAACAAAAAAAAGCAACAGTATTTGATAGGGGTTGTCACCCGCCGAGTGAATTAGAAGGACAAGAGTAAAAAAATAACTCAAACATTTTTTCAAATTTTTAGTTACAAATGAAGTTTACTGTTTAAAGGCTACCTTAATATTTTACTGTTAGTTGCTACGCTACTACAGGTTCCTACACTATTTAATGATTAATCTTGTATTCAGATCGAAAGTAGTTCAAAAGACATAATCAGTTTATAAATTACATAACCTGAATGCATTTTTTAACAGATCTCAGAATTGTTCGAAATAACAAAGTGTTGTTAAAAAAGTAGGTATTTGATTGACACTAATAACAGTTTTGCTATTACGCTTTAAACGATAAAGGTGAGTGATATTCGTATATCTACTTTATACAATTACATTATCGTATCTCTGAATTGTTTACTCACTTGTCTATGGGCTTAGGATTGTAAAGGGGCAAATAACAAAGAACAACAATTGTGCACTACAGAAAATCGTGTGAATATGAACATGGATAACAAATCTGATATGAATGAAGATGTTAAACCTGATGTTACCAGTTTGACTTCGCTATCAAATGTTGTAGATTCTACACGTGACATCTGGCATCAACCCAAAATCAACAAACAATTTTCTCAGAGCGAGTTGGAAATGCACGGTAAATTTGCATTGTACACCTAAAATCAATTTTAAGTTAAATAGTATCTACAAGCAAGTAAATTATAATAGATGATCATAGTTTTGGTATTTTTACAATGAATGCCGATGTAATTTGTAACAACTCTAATATTATGAAAACTTCCATTAAAATTGACCAACTATTAGCAATTTAATGATGTGTGGTAAAAGCTATTATTTTTTAATTGATATTTATTTAAAACTGGGAAAATTTGGGAGTCTATTTAATATGATCTTTTGCTAATGTAGTAACATTTGAAATATAACGAAACTTGCATATAAACATGTGCATATGTTACAGGAAAACAGGAAGAGATTCAAATATCGGAATTACCTTCAGAAGCACCCAATTTAAATCATGATATTAAACACGGTAATGATTGGTCTATCAAGCTGGAATCATTACATGAAGAATTAGATATAAAAACTGAAATCTGTAGTAACAATGAAGATGAGGTAATAACAGAGCCTACATTGAGGTGTATCATGCATCAACTAAATGTTAAAACTCATACTGAGCAAAAGTTATATAATTGCAATGTATGTGACTATGGCAGTGAACGCAAGAATAGCCTGCGAATGCATATGAGAACTCATACAGAAGAGAAACCTTTCAAGTGTAATATATGTGATTTTGAATGTACAAACAAGAAAAGCTTGCGAGGGCATATTATGATTCATACAGGAGAGAAACCCGTCAAGTGCAATATATGTGACTATGAAAGTGCACATAAGCATAGATTGCAAAGACATATGAGAACTCATACAGGTGAGAAACCATTCGGGTGCAATGTATGTGACTATGCAAGTGCACAGAAGATTAACTTGCAGCGGCATATGAGAACTCATACAGAAGAGAAACCTTTCAAGTGTAATATATGTGATTTTGAAAGTGCACACAAGAAGAACTTACAAGGGCACATTATGATTCATACAGGAGAGAAACCCTTCAAATGCAATGTATGTGACTATGAAACTACACATAAGCATAGATTGCAAAGACATATGAGAACTCATACGGGAGAGAAACCATACAGGTGCAATCTATGTGACTATGCAAGTGCATGGAAGATTCACGTTCAACAACATATGAGAATTCATACAGGAGAGAAACCATTCAAGTGCAATGTATGCGACTATGCAAGTGCACAGAAGATTCACTTGCAGCGACATATGAGCACTCATACAGGAGAGAAACCATTCAAGTGCAATTTATGTGACTATATAAGTGCACGGAAAATTACGTTGCAACTGCATATGAGAACTCATACGGGAGAGAAACCATTCAAGTGCAACGTATGTGACTATGCAAGTGGAGTGAAGATTAATTTGCAACAACATATGAGAATTCATACAGGAGAAAAACCTTTCAAGTGCAATATATGTGGTTTTGAAAGTGCCCAGAAGAGTAACTTGCAAATACATATGAGAACTCATTTGAAAGAGAAACCATTCAAGTGCAATGTGTGTGACTATGAAAGTGCACGTAAAATTAGGCTGCAAGAACATATGAGAACTCATACAGGAGAGAAACCATTCAAGTGCAATATATGTGAGTATGAAAGTGCACGGAAGCTTAACTTGCAACGACATATAAGGACTCATATAGGAAGGAAACAAACCGTTTGAATGCAAAATTATGCTAATTATGGCCAAAGTGCATATAGAGCAACTAACCAACCGACTTTATCATAATTTTTTATTATTTGTGTTTATTATTATGTACTTTAATGCAAAGTAGGTAATTGATTGGTTAATGCAGCAGGCGTCAGTTTATTTGAACTTGGGTTACAGAATTCTATCGGCCAAATGTTTACTCTAAAAGTAGGATACGATTGTAACCAAATATGTGTGGAATGGGTGGCATACACAGTATGTGGCAAGTGTTGCTAGAGACAAAAAATATAAAGGGTGTTTCATTTTAAAAATTAAAGATGAACTTTTTCCCAAAAACTAGTAGGCTATGTAAAATTATTAATGTTGCTGTGTTATACATTAAATGGAACTTAGGAAGTTTTTCCTTTGATTGTTTTTTGTGTCTCCAATATTGCCAAACATGCAGGCTGGCTAATGAAAAATCAATCACGCTGTATATGCAACAGATATTGTTAAATTATCGCCAAACAAAAATGTTGTAAAAATGTTAGAATTTAAACAAAAGACTTCTCCAATAAAAATGTTATTTTTCATATTTCATATGGTTGAATATTGTTTTCCCTATTTTTAGCTCGTGTTGTCTGCAGAACTCTACAAGTAATTCTCCATTCTCATTCCTCTCTCCTTTGCCTTGTTTCCCCATTATGCGTTCTGCACTATTACTAAATTTTCCTTGTGTACTTAAATTTTTCATAGTACGATTGAACATGCTGTAAAATGTTTACTTCAGTTCATATTAATCGACGTACATGCATGCATAAGACTGCACTATCGTTAATTTTTTTTGTCCTGAATCTAGTTTTGTTACTAGGACCTTTCTATTTCCGGTTTCCATTCTATTACTCTTTTCTCTAGCTTCTTACTTTATATAACACCGACTCCATACTGATGTTCTCTCCGTTCCTGTAAGCTGGAATGTATAAAAGTGCGTTTTTCTACTGCCACTTCTACATAACCAATCCATCTACATTCGCTTACTCCTAGAATGTGTGGGAATTTGTATACTACAGGGTAATAAATAATTGCACCTAGCAAGCATACCTTTCGAACTATTAAGGGGATCCAAATAAAATATAACTTTACATTGGCAAATCGATATATTCTCTTGGTCAATCCCAAGAAGTAGGCCGTCTGCTTGAGCGTTGGAAAGTGTGCAGCGACCAGTATATAACTGAATATGTTTATTATACGCAGGAATGATTATGTTAAAGTGTTTTTGCGGTGACATTAGAAAAGGCTAATTATAGCTTATTTTGATCCAATTTGTAACCCCTTGATTAATTGATCTGAAAGAGCGAGATCGAGGACACGGTTTTCCAAGCATCTCTAAGCACTGCAGCCATCATTGGCTTATTGTACACCCTAACTAAGAATTTTGCCTGCCTGGGGTAATTCCAACCCCATTACTGATTTTTAGCGTGTCACAAATCGCAGTGGGACGGGACCTCGGGCTTTACTTATCCGACAGCAGGTGCATTTTCAGATTTTTCCCTGCTAGAAAAGTCTCACAGACCTCGGCCAGGTTCGACCTCGCGTCCCTTGCATCTAAAGGCAAATGCGCTAACCACTAGACCACCGAGGCCGGCTTTAGTAGGTAACCTCTTAAGTAATTCGTTTTTAGAGCCATACCATTTTTAAATATTGTTTAAATAATGCTGTATAAAAAATGAATTAAAGTAGTTTATATGACTTCTCGGTCTCTACAGTAGATGTAATGTAAACATATTTACTTAACCTGTACATTAAGATCATACTTTTTAGAATTACTGAAAAATACATATTTTATTAACCTGCCCTATCTACAGGTTTTTCACTCCTTGATTGGCATTGGTGCAATAAGAGTTGAGTACCCACTATTCCATAGACATAACATATTCAGTAAAAATACAATAGATATTTTTTCGACAGGGCATTATTCACCCTCCCCCCAGGTTTTACGGTCGTGACATGGATTTCGCATTTAATTCAAATGTAGACAACCAGCTTAACGTTGCAAAGGAGTCACATGAGTGTTCTCATAAGAAAAAAAATTAAAGAAGAAATCTCTCAAACTACCTTGGATCCTTATGGTAAATTTGTGCTGGTTTTGATTGTTATCGTCAGTTTCAACAAAATCAAAGTATTTTTGCAGATTGTGTAATTACATTCAAATAGCACGATATAAAAAAATGTATTTTATTAACAAAAATGTATTTGTATTTCAGTCAAGGAACAGGTTCTCTCCTTGGTAGGAATAAAATCGGAAACTCTTGATTTCGACTATAAAGCTAGCTTTGATGATGTTGATAGCACCCTCAAAGAAGGACTGCTACATGAGGAATTGGATTTAAAAACTGAGATTGTCAGCAGTTATGCGAGTCAGACAGTAAATGAGCATTCTAAAAGCGAATCAGTTCATTCTGAACCTCTATCCGAAGGTAATACAATAAAAGAAGGTACAAGTCAAAAACAATATAATACAGGAAAGGATGACTTGGAACAGGTCATGAAAAATCTCACAAAAGGCATAAGTTATAAGTGTAATGTGTGTAGTTATTCAACCACACGAAGCCGTAACCTGAATCATCATGTTAGAAATCATACTGGAGAAGAACCGTTTAAGTGCAATATATGTAATTATACAAACATACAGAAGTACAATATTCAACGGCACATGAAAACTCACACTGGAGAAAAATCTTTCAAATGCGGGGTATGTAGTTATACTAGCACAAGAAGGGGTATCCTAAGACTGCATGTTGAAACCCACACTGGCGAGTATCCATTTAAATGCACTATGTGTAAGTTTGCAACTATACATAAGAACAACCTCAAGCAGCATATGAGAATTCACACTCGAGAAAAACTATTCCACTGCAAAGTATGTAGTTATGAAGCTGCTCATAAATGTAGTTTAGAACTGCATATGAAAACCCACATAGGAGAACGGCCATTTAAGTGTAATGCATGCAATTATATAAGTATACAAGAACATCACCTCAAAGCACATATGAAAACTCACACAAGAGAAAAATCTTTTCAGTGTAATGAGTGCAGTTATGTAACTCCAAAGAAACGTAACTTTGAACTCCATATAACAACCCACAATGGAGAGAAGCCTTTCAAGTGTAATGCCTGTAGTTATTCCAGCACGCGAAAACGAAACTTAAAGCTTCATATGAAGATTCATACTGGCGAAGAATTGTTCAAATGCAGTATATGTGATTATACAACTGTACATAAGTATAACATTGAGCAACATACAAAAACCCACACTGGAGAAAAACCTTTTAAGTGTGATGTGTGTAGTTATGGAACAACACAGAAACGCAACTTAAGACACCATATGATAACTCACACTGGCGAAAGACCTTTCAGGTGTAGTTCATGCAATTATGAAACTATACAAGAGCGTTACCTAAAATTCCACATGAAAATTCATACGGGGGAAAAACCTTTTCAGTGTTATGTATGCTCTTATACAACTATACAGAAATGTAACATTGCAGATCATGTGAAAACCCACACCGGAGAAAAGCCTTTCAAGTGTACTCTGTGTAGTTATGCAACTACACGAAAGCAAAATTTAAACCGGCATGTAAGAAACCATACTGGCAAAGACAATGATTGTAAAAGTATACTTAAATAATTCTCAAATTGGCAGAAACATTTTATGCAGTTTTGATATAAACTTTTTTGTTTGTAAATTTATTAATGCATGTAAATAAAAGTTAAAATACACTTCCAGAGGTTTCATCTTATTTTCACCATTTATTCATAAACGTTATTTTTCATCATAATTATAGTGAAATAGTTGGATGTAAGTAATAATGTAAATCTAGAAGGTTTAATATTACTTCATTTTTATGAATAATGTTGGGCAGAGCCTTACTCTAACTTTACATAACTATAACTAGACTGTCATCTCAAAACGCAGACTCTTCTTATATTACCTAAAATGTGTTTGTTATGCACAACTTCTGAACTTGGAACATTTGATAACAGTTATTGTCTTGGATTTGGAGCATTAGATAAAATTAGCATGAGCAACGTTTGGACGTTGAAACTTTGAAGAAAACATGGCAAGATTTTATAAACGCAGGTTACCTTTTGAAATGTGCAAAACAATATTTTAAATAGTAAGATATATATATGTATGATAAAATAATGAATATAACAGCATGTAAAGTCAATAAATGTTTTAATAGTTAGGTTTTATTGGCGTTTGTAACATTATAAATCAAGCAGGGTTAAATGGGGTTACCTGTGAGGCCATGCAATTGGTTCACAGTGTCCGATACAAATCCAAATAAATCTGCTGTTTCAAATATCAAATGAATATAACTTACTTATGTAACTCATCAGAGCATTATTATAGGACATATGTTAACTTTTTGGACCGACTAGGTGCTCTCCAACATACTATAGAAATTTGACTCTATGTTTTAAGAAATCCTTGAATATACTCTGGTATAGTGGACAATATTGTATAAGATTTGCGGAAAGAGCAGCCAACAGAAACCAACGCATATTTAAAAATATTAATAATAAAAAAACAAGCAATTAAGCAAATCGTTTTATATTCCAAATGCAACATTTTTGAACATGAAATCGAACGCGTTTTCATTTGTTTCTGAAAGTTTAAATGCGAGCGAAGCTGGAAGGTAGTAAAGCGCGCCGATACGCTCTTGTTTCCAGTTATATTTTCACTTTATTGGTTGTTAATGGTAATTTTAAATTTTAATTGCTATTTAGAATGGAACACTACCATAATCTCTCTGAATTATAGGCTTAGAGAGCTGTAGGTCAATTGCAAAATACACAACAAGCTGTTGCCAAGTGTTTGGGGGTGAGCCAAAGTGTAATTTCTCGACTTTGGACGAGCTTTTTAAAATCAGTTGTTTGGCAAAGTCAAGGACAAGGTCGACCAGCCAATGACGATCGGTTACCTCTTGTAATTTGCACATAGAAATTGAATTACTAAAGCAACCCAGCTTCGAGGTGACTTTGTTGCTACTACTGGAAGGCTGACACCAACACAAACAATGAGAAATCGTCTTCATCTTCGGCTTATACCTATGCACATTTGTGCATTTCTCAAAATCTCTGATACCCTTAGTCGGCTTTATACATGTTTTCCATCATTTCTCATAATTCAGTAGATACAAAATCTAAATAAAACAAATTGCCATTACAGAATTTCGCCTGAATTATGGTAGAAGAGAAATATTAAGTACCTATATAATTTAATATTTACAATACAAGAGAAAATTGTAAAAACCATGAAACTTACCTTAACTCTAATATTAATGTACAAAACATATCTTTATGTATTACTAAGCAATATGTATATATAACCGTTGAAAATTAATCTCAACATTACCTAAATGTTTTGGTTAAGTCCGAAAAAGACATTATTCTTGACTTTAACTAATTAATTTTCATATTATTGTGTACAGTATAGCAAACGTCTGAAAATCCGTTAAAATATATATAACCTTACTTAACCAAACCTCATAGAAAAGAAGCAAACGTTTCTTTTAAAGTTAATACACCTCCTAACCCAGATTGGATCATCATAGGAGATGTACACCTAAAACTGGCACTTCTTTTAATTTTCATTAAAGCTTTTTCATAGAATTATGTTTATTGTATATTACCTATAGTTATTATAAAAACCTACTATCGATCGACTACATTTCGCTGTGATCTCGAGTGGCACCGCGTTCCCGCACTACTCCTCTGAGGCCCCATTGCAAAAACCTAATCAAACCTGATTTTATGCAGTTAAAGAGCAAAACTCCTTTTTAATTTTTGAACTTTAACTAGGCTTACTAGGGATTCAGGTAATTTTGATTTTAACATATTTAATTTCGAACTTTAGCGGTAACACATACATAAATAATTACACTACAGAATATTCTACAGAAGAATAATTATGGATTTTTTCCAAATAATTGAAAGTAGTTCAAGTGAAACGTTCGATCTCAGAATAGTTGTAATGTTAAAAATGTACATAACCTATATTTCTTTACATTCCTTTTATGGTATGTTCAGAAAATTGCTCGGTTTGTATTGCCATTTTATTAGAGAAGTATTAAAAATGAATCCCCTGTCGATATGTTTTTGTACGTATCTTTCGGTATTTCTACACTAAAAGTTGTGTGACTTCTATTCTGGTAAATATACACAGTAAAAATGGTCTATTCGAGGTAAACTATTTTGCACTCCAGGCGTTAAAGTGGCCGCATGGATTTTGTATTTAATTTAAAAGAGGACGTGAAGCCGAATGTTTCAAATGAGATTTGGTTACCTGGTACAGATGATAGTTCGCATTGCAGCAAAATCAAAGTAGAAACCTTTCAACCTTATTGTAAGTTTGTATTATGCAAACTGTAAACAAAATCTAATTGTATATCATGTTGTTGACAGTAGTGCTTACCTATTTGCATGCAGATTGCACACTGTAAACAATTTCCTTTAATAAAAATGTATATTTATTGCAGGCGAAGAAAATGCCTGTGTAATACCAATAAAATCAGAAGACCTTGATTTTGATTGCAAAATTAGCGTTGATGATATTGATACTTCCATCAAACAAGAATTGCTTCATGAAGAGTTAAATATAAAAACTGATGTTCTCAGCAATCATGAGGATCAGATAAATGAACTTGCTAAAATTAGTATATCTCAGGATGGTGTCAGAAATTCTGAACCTATACCCAACAATGATATAAACAGACAAGTTGGAAGTAATGCACTATACAGTATAGAAAAGAATAACTTGGAGCAAGCGATAAAAAATGAAAAGCTTTATAAGTGTGATGTGTGTAGCTATGCAACTGTACGAAGGCGTAACCTAAAACTCCATGTTAAAACCCATACAGGGGAAGAACCGTTCAAGTGCAATCTATGTGATTATGCAACTATACAGAAATACAACATTGAGCGGCATATGAAAACTCATACAGGAGACAAACCGTTCAAGTGTAATATATGTAGTTATGCGAGTGCAGAGAAACGTAGCTTAGAACGACATATGAAAAACCACAGTGGAGAGCAGCCTTTAAAGTGTAACTTATGTAACTATGAAAGTATGCAGGAACGATATTTAAAATGGCACATGAAAATTCATACTGAAGAAAAATCTTTTCAGTGTAGTAAGTGCAATTATGCTACAACACGAACCTATAACCTGAAAATGCACGTTAAAACACATACTGGAGAAAAACCTTTCAAGTGTAGTACGTGTGGTTATGCAAGCACAAGAAAGGGCAACTTAAAACTGCATATGAAAATTCATAGTGGTGAAGCACTATTCAATTGCAATGTATGTAAATATGCAAGTGTGCAAAAGTACAACATTGAGCGCCATATGAAAACCCACGCTGCAGAAAAGCATTTCGTGTGCAGTGTATGTAGTTACACAAGCGCGCGAAGGGACAATTACCAACAGCATTTAAAAATTCATACTAGTGAAAAACCATTCAACTGTGGTAAATGTAGTTTTGTAACAACAAGCAAGCAAAATTTAAACCGGCATGTAAAAACCCATATTATCAAAGAACACAATGGTAAAAATTTATTTAAATAATTCTATGGCGGACAATAACATTTTTTTTAATGACTTTACCTCTAATGCAGTTTTGATGTAAACTGTTAAGTTAACCCTATTTTTTTGTAAGGACCAAACTTGTCCTTTTTGGATTTGGTCTTATTCCGAATAACTAAGAATATTAAACACATAATGTTAAAGGGTAGTTTAAAATTAAATAAAATGTATTAATGCAAGTGTAAGTAAATAAAAGTTAAAATTGTTTAGTTTCTTTTGAAGTTTGCCTTCTATTATATTTATAATATGTAAGAGGTGTGTAAGAATTTTTTTGGCAATTTCTTCCCACTTTTATCTTCAATTTTTTAAATAATTCACTTCTTGTATCAATGATCTTCCTCTTAGCCACATTAATAAAGTTTATGTGTCTGGCTTGGCAGTACCCCTTCATACAGGGTGATTTCTAAATAATGTTGAAAATGTAATAATTAAACTGATGGACAGTGTTAACAAGGCTTTTATTACTTTTGAGTAAATACACGTTCTGAACAAAGTAAAAACAAGATGCCCACTACTCAACGATTGTCAAGTGTCATATTACTACTATTACAATATATCCTCACTAGAGGGCAGCATCTACCGGAGGATTACAGAAAAATAAATTCAAAAACAACAGAAAACTGCAAGGGCTTTGACGGATTTCTTGACAAAAATTAAGAATAAAACTTTTCCCCACAATGTTTTATTTTCGAATATTTCGTAAAATTAATTAATCAACTGTTAAATCAATCAAAACTACAATACAGAATATGTACACTGGGTGTTAAATAAATAGTTCAATGTGCCTTCCTTGTGCTAATACGCCTGCTGACATTCTCCTCACAATTGATTGGGTGTACTTATAGATTTAAAAGACAATTCTGTTCCGCAAATAACTTACGTCCACAACTGGAGTTTTGTACACTAGTGATTTGACATGCACTCAAAACAAATAATCTAGGGGGTTCATATCTGGCGATCGCGATTACCATGCTTTCCCCGTTAGGCCCCTTTGATGTCCTCCCATGGCTTGTCCAACAAGATCTGTCCCAGCAATGAGGATAATCTGTTTTAAAATACGCCCTTGCGGCAATACTGAAATGTGTTGGTGTTACTGAAATTATTAAAATCGAAACAGATCACTTTAAACTTATCCACGCAATACAGCAAACGCCGTTGTTTCGGTACAAACAATGTAATAAAATTTCAAAAACGAGTATTCCTCACCAATCATATTTTCAGGTGCGACGATGAACGTTTCGTCAACGTTTTACTAATATAAGCACAATATTTTATACTGACTAGCACTTAATATATTTATTATTATAAGATTCCGTGATTTTGTGTCTGTCTTATTATGAAATCCAATTATGTAGCTAAGCATTTTAAATTATTCAGCCTTGATCGTAAATATGACAAATTCTATAAACTCGGAAATTTATATAATGTTTTTAGTGAATAGGTAAGGTAAGTAGGGAGACATCAAGCCGTTTACCATTTTTATTAGCCTGTCTAAGAAATTTGTCTACCATAACTTATTGATAGGGTTCTAGTATAATGAACGTTGTATAGGAAAAATAACTATTAGTATGATTTCTGTAAAAATAAAATTGAGGTTATATTGTTTAGTATTTTGACTAAAACTATTAAATAATTTTCTGTTGTTATAATTTCAAATGCGAATAAAGTAAGTAGAACATAAGGAAAAAAAAAGTCTATTTACAATAGAGATTACAAATTTAATTCTAGAGGGTCTCCATTTAAAATGTTCAGCGATAATGCTTTCTGCAACGGATATTTTAAATATTTATATTGCTAATAGTTATTTTTAGTGTAACATGTGTTCAAGAAAAAAGAAAATGCAAGGAAGGAATATAAACTACATTTGAAGTGACGTACGTTTACTTTTGCTGCATACTAAACGTAAGATAACTACATTTTTAATTTGTGTAAACAACCTAATTAGAAACGATTTATACCAAGTTTATTACCTAAAGATTTCTATTTGATTTTAAAGCCAATAAAATGAATAATTTTCCAAGCCCACTTGTTGTAGTGCTTCTGTCCTAGCAAGCGCCATCTATTGTGGAAAAGTCATACAATATAACTTGGCATCGGCTATTTTACTGTCAAACATCAAATCTTCGAGCATTCGAAATCCTGTAATTGGTCTGAATTGACATTTTTTCAAGGGTCTGAATTAACTGTGATATTAGATATTGTTGGGGATTCTGCCACTTAATTTTCAGGTAATATTAAGTATAATTTTCCAACCCAGGATGGCGGCGCAAACCATTGCATTCTACAATATTGCCGGGCTCTTGGAAAAAGTTAGTAGCATTTTGAATAAATAATTTTTCTGGTGGTTTCCATATGCTTTGAGTAGATGATATCTCCCGACAAGGACTTCCGGTTTATGGCAGTCAACGATATGATGACTCAGTTGCAAAAGGATACCGTGAAGTTGGATGATGACTCAGAACGAAAGGTAGTTCGAATGTTACTGAAACTACTCGAGGATAAGAATGGAGAGGTGCAAAATTTGGCTGTAAAATGGTAAATGTGTACTGATAATTATGTTATTGCATAAATATACTCTAATTGTCTATGTAACCACAAGTTGCACTGAGAATACATTTTCTAAAACTTTTATTGTGCAAATGAGGGCCCTAGGAGCCATTTTAAATTAATAGTAAAACATAACCATTCCTGCCAAGTTGCCGAGGGTATTTATACCGTAAAGCCAGCTTAGCTTGAAAAGGATGCAGTGTCGCAACTTAGGGTTTTCATTTTAATCCTACTGTGTTTTTTTAAATTGCGAATACTTTACTTGGAAAACCACGCCATAGATCTTGCTCAACTAAAATAACCAATAATCATAGGGTGTACTTCTTCTTAGAATGCTTTATCTCTTATGAGACGTAGCGATCTTCTCTCCTGTGGCTGTGTAGCGTGTTTAAAGTGCCACAGACACAGAGGACCTACAGCTTAACGTGGGCTTCGAACCACGGGAAGTGTGAACACTTCTACTCCAGAAAAGATTTACTAGCCAGAATACCTCGCTGGTTTGCCATAGCCTTGCGAGAGAGCGGCCGTTAAAAACCCGATGTTCCGGTACTGGGAATTGAACCCAGGACCTTCAGCGTAGAAGTCTAACGCGCCAACCTGTAGCCCACACTCGCCTATAGGGTGTACAATAAACCAATAATGGCTGCAATGCTTCGAGATACTTGGAAAACCGCGTCTTAGATCTCGTCCAATAAAACAATAAACAATAATAATAGGATATACAATAAGCCAATAATAGCTACAATGCTTCGAGATACTTGGAAAAGCGCGTTCTAGATCTCGCTCAACTAAAATTCGAATACATACTCTTATCTTTTATGAACTTTTTAATATTAAAAACGACGGACTGCAAAAGGGCGGAAGCTGAAAGTCCTAGAACCAAATAAAGATCTTGAGCGAGTTTTCTTGTATGCATTAGTTTCCAACTAAGACTACAACGTAAAACTCGGTGGCGCCACGTCGAGGTATATTTGTCTTAAATCGGCGAAATTTTATTCACAAAGTGAGAAATGGTAACGGTGTACAATTCTGTTTGGCACCGTCCTGTTGAAGTAACCCTCTCGTAATTCGTCACAACGCACTTCAGTTCAGTATTAATATTGCTATAAAAGAATAGTTCACTTATGTTTCTTGCATTCACAGCAGTTCAAACACCAAATTTTTCAGTAAGCAGAGGCGTTTCCATAGTAAAATGAGCCTTTTTAACAGACTACATCCCAAAACTCTATGAATTAACATAACCGAGCTTATGAAATCAAAATTCACCAAGAAAAAAATTAGGAATGCGTCTTGATCGTGATTGGATAGAGTGAAAAAACACTGACGGAATTCTGACCTTACAGGACTATCGCACGGTATTAACTCATGAACTTTCATTCGATATGGATGTAGGTGCACACTTTGCGTAACATCTTATGACATGTTCCTCTCAAAGCACTTTACTTGTTTCGATAAATGGCAAATAAAAGTGTGCGGCTCGGTATCCATTACTTCAGTCGCTACTGCAACAACTTCATTTGTAACTTGTATCGGCCTACGACCATGTTTTTAACGATATTCTTATTTACACAAAAATTGGTCAGACACGCTTGTAAAGACTTTTTTGAACATTTGGAAATTCTACACAGAATTCGATGTTTCGATAAATGGCAAATAAAAGTGTGCGGCTCGGTATCCATTACTTCAGTCGCTACTGCAACAACTTCATTTGTAACTTGTATCGGCCTACGACCATGTTTTTTAACGATATTCTTATTTACACAAAAATTGGTCAGACACGCTTGTAAAGACTTTTTTGAACATTTGGAAATTCTACACAGAATTCTTAGTTTTCAACAACAATATGTGAAAATGCCATTAATTTTTACCCCATTTCGAAAGTAGCTTTCAATCATGAACGTTTTTTGTTCAAGCGTGAAAACCATTTTTACCATAAAGTAATCATCTGACAGCCAAGAATGTTACTAGAAAAAATATATCAACTACAAACAGATAACGGCTCAAAAATCACAGCTAAATCCAAAATGTAAATACAATGCTAGATAACATTTATTTGTTTTCCGTATGGGCTTCCTTGCGGAGAAGCCCGAGGGCTGTTCGCACTCTTTTTGAGGTAGTTAGTACCGTGGTATACTAGCCCAAGGGGGGCGAAGGCTTTAGGTGCTTCCCGAGGCATCGGAGCAAGTTTGATTCAATACGTGGATCGTTGCTTAACTTTGAATACTGTTTGACCAGTACTCGTACTTGTACACCATTTTGCCCATACAGATGACACGACACTTTCGAAGAAAAAGTGGTGTACATCTCGAAATAAGTTTTATAAACCATAGCCAACTGCAAATGGTTTTATTTTTGAACGCCCGTTGTTATTGAAGTTATACATAAAACTTTAGGGATACGGAAAATATCTACTATTAAAAAACGCAAAATTTTATGTCTTTAGGTAAATCCTCTATTTGGGACCTGACAATAGTGGTCTAATTTCTGCCGTGCATACGTTTATCAATCAATTACGAGGCAGGAGGCATCTTATTACAATAATACGAGGGCGGTTCTCTTTCTCCTGAGCCTAGTAAAGTAATATACAATTTATTGGCAAACCACATTTATTTATAATTATTCAAAGTATTCCCCTCCACAGTCAATGCATTTTTGCATCCGCGAAAACCAATCTTCAAAATATTTTCTCCAATCTTCCCGCGTTAGGTTATTTATTTCATTTTTAATTGTGTCAACTACTACGTCGGCCGACGTAAAAGGTAAACCTCGTAACTTATTCTTTACACGCGGAAATAAAAAGAAATCATTAGGTGCTAGGTCTGCAGTATACGGCGAATGACCCATTATTTCAATGTGTTGGGGATTCAAATACTCAGTCGTTTGAGCACCAGTGAGCGATATCTTGATGCAAGATGATCCTTCCTCTTGGACGTTTTTTTAATGTACCATTCAACATTAACAGTACGCCGATCCTCCAGTGCTACAGTGGAAACATTTCCAGTAATTCCAAAAAATGTGTCCACCATCTTTTTGTTTCCGCTTTTTTCACGAACAACTTTTATCGGAGCCGATTCGTTTTCAAAGACCCAAACTGCTGACTGTTGCTTTATTTCGGGATCATAGCGGTATACCCACGTTTCAGCACCTGTAATGATGTTGTACACCAAATGAGACGATCCATTGTCAAAGCGATCCAGTGTAGATCTGCACCATGCCACACGGTTTTCTTTTTTAACTGGAGTCAAATTGTGGGGAATCCAACGGGCACAAAGCTTAGGTACCATCAAATGTTTGTGTAAAATGGTGTCAATTGCTTTCATACCAATCTTTAAAGTTGCTTGAATACTTCTGGCAGTAACATGCCGGTCCTTTTCAATCATGTTTCGTACAAGACCAATATTCTTTTCAGTAACTGCTGTTTTTGCCTTAGGAGCTTGAAAGTTGTCATTTAAGGAAAGTCGACCACATTGAAATTCATTGTACCACCGCTTTGCGGTAGCTAAGCTACTTGGCACCAAACACTCGATTGATTTCCGCAAAACATTCTTTACGGTTTAAACCTGAAACGATAAAAATCACAGCTCTATAAGCTCTTTATTCAATTCCATGATTTCTTGGGGAAAGGATTACTTTAACATTATGTATTTTAAAAACCTTCAAATACATTTGACAACTTTCACTATAATTAAACTTGTAAACAACTACGTTAAAATGTCTACCAAAATTTGTTTCGAAATATCACAGCCTGCTAGATAGCCTCAACGGAAAGAGAACAGCCCTCGTATTAATATTGGTTTTTAGTCTAGGGCTTTTGAGCAGCAAAGTAAAACCATTTCGAGTAGAAGCAATAGTGGAAGACATGTGCCGCAATATAATGTCGGATAGGGAGCCATTGCGGGACATCTCGAACATTGGACTCAAAACTATAATTTCCCAGTTTCCTTTGCCATCCAGCCTTTTGACGAAAACCGTCAGTGAATATATTATTGAACACCTCATTCAGGCTGTCCAAACAGTAAGGTGTCACACTTACGGTCGTCCCTTATTAATTTTATTATTTAGGACAACGTCTCCATACAACTCGAGGCTCTGGAGATGCTAGCCGACATGTTGCATCGAGTCGGCTCCGTGCTACCATCACATCATATGATAAGCATCTTGAACACTTTAATCCCAAAGTTTCGTTCGTCTCGTCAGGCTGTCCGTAAACGTGCCATTATCCTTTGCAGTGTGTTAGCATGTTACTGCGACAGTTTGCTGTATAAACAAATAACAGATCACCTTTTCAATGGGCTTGCCATGAAAGTGAGCGCATCTGAAAGCAATACTTACGTTCAATGTGTCTCTGCCGTTTGGTAAGTCAGCTTTATTTTCTTATTCACGGATCGTGAATTACTGTTTTGATTAGTTGCCAATCGGGGCGGAGATTTGGAGAACAAATCGAGCGTTTTCTGCCACTCATCTCCCAATGTAGTCAGGAGGACGATGACGATACTCGCGAATATTGTCTGCAAGCATTACAAGCGTTTGTTCAGAAGTGTCCGAAGGAAATAACTCCCTTCATACCTATGGTAAGACAAATTTAAACCTTCTGTGTTTCCTTTGATATATTTTCTTCAATGACAGATCATGGAAATCTGTCTCCAATACCTGGCCTACGATCCGAACTACAATTACGAGGCGGAGGAGGAGGATGAAGACCAGGACTGCATGAATGTGTCTAGAGAAACGGATGATGAGAGTGATCATTACAGCGACGATGACGATGTGACCTGGAGAGTCAGGCGCGCATCTATAAAATGCTTAGAATCCGTCATATCGAGTCGTTATGAGCTGCTGCCAGAATTTTATCGAACTCTGGCACCAGCATTGATTGCACGATTTAAAGGTAACGATATCTCTAAGTTAACTGGCAGTCGTTTCTTTTACAGTCTTGTACCGCAATTTGTGGTTTTCTTCTACTATTAGTCTAGATACCCTGTTCTTTTTTCTCACTTTTTTTTCTGTATATGCTTTACTTATTTCATCTCCGTAAAGTGTGGGTTAAGGTTAGGTTAAGAGATAAATAAATTAAATTTGGCTAGGCAAATGTAGGGAATGTTAGGTAAGGATAAGTATAGGTTAGCAGCGTTAAACTTAGGTTAGGTATATGGTTCAAACAGCAAAGATAGTTTGATTCAAACTTGCTATACGCTTGCCGTTAACTTGCAAGCTTGAAACAAGCTTGTTACGACAAGCCTGCAAGTTTATAACAAGCTTTAATCAAACTACATTGTTACCACATGATTGCTTGCAAAACAAGCTAACGGCAAACCTGCTAGGTAATCCTGTAAACTCAAGCATGCTCGCGGTGTAGCGGCATACGTTGTTAGGCTTATGCTTCAATGCTATATGTGCTTAGGTTATATGAGACTTAAGTTAGAATTGGTCTTTGGTCGCGGTCGGATTATTTAAACTGTCAAACTGACACTCTTTGTAATTATGCAACAAGTTATCGATGCATAACCTGATTATTTTGAAGTACTTATAGTATTACTACTGATTATATGAGATACATTTGAAGCGATAAGCTGAAATTAAATTAAGATTGAGTTGAGTCAGATAATAATTGAGTTCCGTAATGTAAGGATTAATGGAAGTAAGGTGTGCTAAACTTAGATCAGAAGTAACGGACATGATCGCGATACATCACGATTAATTTAGTTGAGACGTGTAGTTGCATGTATTGAAGTTCGATTAGAACTGATGAACTTTCAATCATTATATAGTTACGTATGTTATATACATATAATAAAATTAAGTTAGAAATGACAAAATTGTGCTTGACGCGCCTGGTGTGTGGATGTGTTTGTTTATGGTCTTGTTACTCTTCTAATGCGACCGTAATACGAGCAATGGCAAATGGCGACCGGGACCATAGGCAAATAAACACTGTTTATTACCCTATGCCGGGACCCAGTACCGACTACCATTTTTCCTACCCCAGGAGTTATTCGAACCGGGAAGCGTTCAGACTGTTACATCCAAAGCTTGGCTGTCTAACCACTGAGCCACCCTAGCCCGCACAAGAATTAAGTTGGGTTAAATAATTATTAGGTTATGTGAAGATTAAACTAGATTAGATGCAGTAATGTTACGTTAAGACTTGGTTTCAATGAGAATTAATCTAAGATAAACGATAATTAGGGAATTAGATAACGATTAAGTTAGGTTAGGGGAAGGTTAAAGTGTCTGAAGTGCAACAAAGTTGGTTTGGACGTAACGTATATGTATTAAATTATGTTAGATTAGGTGAAATTTAAATGTAGTTACATGTAATTAAATGTGATTAGATGTAAGTTTTTTTTTATTGATTAATTCGCAACATCCCATTACTGAGCAAGGGCTTTCCCCTATAAGGGGGGTTGTTGATATATTCTCTCACAGTGATCAATTCTCGTGGAAGAGAAGCACCGCGTTAATGCAACCTTCTGCGATCGTACGTGATCGGGCAACGAATGTGCGCAATGCGAAACGTAGGTTACCCATGGTTTAATTAGCTTGGAAGACCATTAAATTGGTACAGGTGTGGATTAAGCATAAACAGGCACACGCAGTACAGTTAGATGAGAACCAACTAACTGGCTAAATATGATTTAAATTAGGTTAGATGAGGATTAAGTTGTCCTCGGCGAAGATTAAAGTAGTACTTAATTTAATTAAATCGAGTTTACTCAGGGTTAAATTTGGTTAGGTATATTATAATAAAGTTCAGTTATTCGGTTTCCCAAAAATTCCGAAAATGTCGCTTAAAGTACCGATTTGGGAAATTTCGGTGTATGACGGAATATTGAAAAATCTGCCAAAAGCAAGCGGTTTCGAGATAAGCAACTGTAAAAACTCCACCACTACACCCAGGGACTGACTCAAGCTGTACACCCCCCTGAAGGGCCAATTTTCCATCAAAAAATATAAATTTTCAAAACATTTGATAGCCACGCTTCAGCTGTTCCATTTAATTTACCTAGGGGGAGGCCCCCCGAGTCGATTTCGTTAATTGTGAAATCTTGTAAAATTGGTTTATATTTTGTATGTTTTATTCGAAGAACGTTATAGATATAAGAAAATACTGTGTGTACAAGGCTTTCTGCAGTATCTTTTTTCAGGTATAAGCTTAATTTAATTGTTTTGGGTTAACCTGTATGTAACCTTGTTTAAAGTTAAGATTGTTCGTTTCAAAATGTTTTTTTAATAATGTTAATTTTTGTTCGTTACCAAATTATAATCACTTAAGCATTTTGCATGTATTATGTCCGCTACTTTAATTTAATTAAATGCCTATTTAAACTATTTTATTTTGATTTCTGTTAAAAGCAATGTACAGGTTTCTGTAAGGACAACTGAGAGTGATTGTTACGTCCCTTTGTTTACGGGGAGAGTAAATTCACATTTTTTTATTAGGAACAATTGCGTGAAAAGGCATCACACATATCCTTCGGATTGGCCGTTCAAAGTAACGTGGAGCTTGAGCAGTGCCGGATGTAGTGATATCCCGTCCGTGCCGTCACTTATTACGGACTTTATTTCGAATTTGATCAGATTTCAGCGCGGTATATTTTACAAAATGAACCCCCCTCCTCCTCTGAGCTACGCTAGGACTTGCCGTCGTTTATGTATCACTATTCTGTTTAAGCCCGTGGCAGTTTTTCGACCTCGCCTGTCTCTTCTCACTTCCTCACTTTTTTTCCGTTTTCTTGCTTTGTTTCCTTTTCTTTAGTTTTGGTTTGTTGTTTCTCCCTTTTTACATTTTGTGTAGTTTTCTCCTCCCTTTTTTCGTTTTATTTCAGTTTTTCATTTAGTTTTTGCTCTAGATTTCTTTCATTTAAAGTATTTACTCTGTACTGCTTCTATTGTAGTAGTTCTTTTATTCTTCCTATTTTTGTCTTGTTTTCTTCTATCTATCTGTGTAGCTGTCATGCTCCTCTCCTTCCCTTGCTTTTTATAATCGTTTTCTTTTTCTCCCCTCCCCTATCTGCCTCTCTTGTCATGCTTACTTATTGTTTTGCTTTCCTTTCGTTCTCTTTCAGTTTCACCAACCTGTACTTTTTGTGTCTTTTTGCCTATGTAGTTTCTTCCTTACACTCTCGTATTATGTCTTCTTGCATGTGTTACAGTCTCTTTTTTGGATGAATTCTAAAATAAAACGACTTTTCCTCTATAATGTAATGGTTTTTTTAACAGAACGAGACGAAAACGTAAAATCAGATATCTTTCAAGCAGTCATATCCCTCCTTAAACAGACAAAACCCACAATGGTGGATAGAACATACGCGACCTCCGAAGAAGATCCGAGATTCCTGCTCCAACAGCAAGTATCCTCCATTGTAAATGGGGTGTGCTGCCAAATGAAGGAGAAAAGCATCAAAACACGCCAGGCTTGCTTTCGGTTGCTCAAAGTCCTCTGCAACATCCTCCCGGGTGCTTTGGATCTTCACGTCGGCGACGTCATTCCAGGAATTCGTTTCTCTTTGACAGGGAGCAACTCCAGCAGCAGCATGAAGATAGATGCGCTTTCGTTTATGTACAGTCTCCTTACTTCTCATTCTCCGGAAGTTTTCCACTCACACATCAACGCCTTTTTGCCGCCCGTCATTGGCGCAGTGAAAAGCGACTTCTATAAGACCTCTGCTGAAGGTTTGGTGGTGTTAAGAGAGTTGGTAAAGGTCATGCGACCATTAGATACCGTCTCGGGCTTTGATTACACTTCTTTTGTGAGCGAAATTTACAGCTGCACTCTCGGGCGAATGAAAGCTTCCGATATGGAGGTCAAAGAGCAGGCTATTCTGACCATGGGACAGATCGTCAGTAATTTTGGGGATTATTTACAAGAGGAGCTTCCTATATGCATGCCCATATTTCTGGATCGTTTGAAGAACGAAATTACAAGACTAACAACAATCAAAGCCTTAACCAACATTGCCCAATCGGTACTGTTTGTGGATCTGCATATTACAGTAAGCTAAGCTTTAACTCACGAATTTGTCCCTTGCTTTAATTTTTTGTTTCCTTTTACAGAATGAAGTGATTCCTATCCTGGGCTCATTTTTGCGCCAAAACCAAAGGATTTTAAAACTGAGCACTCTGCAGTTGCTGGACCGTTTGGTCAAAATTTATTACAACCATATCAAAGTTGAACTGCTGAACGATGTGATCATGGAGCTACCAGTGCTCCTTGATGAATCGGACTTGCTGTTGGCTCAGTGGACGCTTGTTCTTTTGGAAACCATCACCCGGTACCATCCTACTGCCTTGGAAGCGAACTCTGTTGGTATCTTCAGCAGAATTATGCGTTTGATGAAGTCGCCATTTTTACAAGGTAGAATGAAGTTTCATACCTAATGTGCTGTTGAATTTAGATGGCTTTTCAGTCATACATATGCATAGAATGTATACCTTTTTCGTACAGACTTGGAATAATTTGAATGTACTATAGTTTTTGTAGGTTTTTTTAAATAGTTGCCTAAAAATAGATATCAAAAACAGATAGGATTATGCCGGTTTTTGGAGGGGGCAATCAGTCATAACTTTGTCAGACTTCCCAAACGCAGATGGTCCCGACGCTGTACTTACTTCATCGATTCCCTCTTTTACCCAGTGGGTGTAGAGGGTTGGGGGGGTCTTACTTGCAGAACAGCTTCCAGCTTTTCCTCTTCTTTGCTGTTGCCAGAGCGTGTTTCCAGCTGCTTCCTTTTTTCTACACTATTTCTGCTATCACGCCGTTCCATACTTTCTTTGGTTTCCCTCTTTACAATTCTTGTCTGAGCCCATTTCCCAGCGTTCTTTTACTTTCCTGTCTATCGGCATTCTTACCACGTGCCCGAACCATCTAAGTTGTTATTTTTCAATTGTGAGTTGTACCTGTTCTACCTCTAAGCCGTCCCTTATTTCGTCTTTCGGATTTTGTCCAGTCTATTAACTCCTGCCACTTTCTTTAGGATTTTCATACCACAGACTTCTGATTTTAGTCGCCTCTAACAGATTGAGGTCAGTTCCTCGATTTCTGAGCGTTTTCCATATTTCCTCTCTCTAGACTATCAAACGCTTTTGCGCAAATGTAGGCTGTTCTAATATTTTTTCTTGAATTTGTTTCATACTGAAAGTCCACTCTTGCGTGCCTCGTCCGGGTCTGAATTCTGCCTGGTTGTCACCTATTGTGTCTTCTATGTTTGTTCTAAGTAGCTTTTCGAGTATCCGTTCGTATATTTTTCCCGCTACACGCAGTAGAGATATTCCACGGTAGTTATCGCAATTGGAACTACCAGCTTTGTTGTATATTGGACCTATGACAGCAAGTTTCTAGTCTTTGGGTAGTCTCTTTGTTCTCCATGCTGAGTTGATTACCTTATGTAACAGTGTAGTGTAGTTCTTCATTTTCTCGCTGTCCCCTACCCCCTTTAACTCAGTTCATCTTTGTTTTTCGTAACCCTTTGATGACTCAGAAGAGCATTTTAGCATTTCTGTGGTATTTTCTTCCGTTTCTTTCTTCCCTTAACCATCGTTTTAACCTTCTCTCTTTGGTCTTTATAGATACTGTAGCTTTCGTTGTGTTTCAAGCTCAAATGGTTCTGCCAGTATTGTTTCTTCATCTCGACCTGTCTTTTAATACCGTCGTTCCACCAGACTGTTGCTTTTTTTTAATTAGTAAATTTGGTCACTGCGCAGCTCTGTCTCGCTGCATTAATTATAGTTATTCCTTTGAAAATGGTCCATAATTCTGTGTTTCTTGTACTCTTAGAATTTCTTTGTTTCTCGCCGCTGCGTGTTTTCTCCTGGTTTCTTCCAGTTGTAGTTTGTAGCTCCTAATGGTTTCCCACTTTACTTCTCTTTCATTTAGCTCTTTACTTAGTTCTGCTTGTCCTAGTTTCACTTTGGCTTCTACAAGGAAAGAATCGGTTCCCAGTTCAGCTCCTCTATTAACTCTTACGTCGATTATTGTCCCCCTGTTCGCTTTTCCATCAGCACTAAATCATTGATTGATTTTTCTCCCCTGCTTTTTACTTCTCGCGTGTGTTTATGTATCGCTTTGTGTTCAAACCACGTGTTCGCCACCACTAGTTGATTGAAGATACAAAAATCTGTGATTCTTTGCATTTAGCTTGTCTTCTCCGAATTTACTAGTACATTTTGCGATTGCTCTGTGTTGTTGCCGACGCGTTCGTTTAGATCTCCTAGTGCTACTAACTTGCCTCTTTTGTTATCTACTTCTACTTGTACCGCATCCCAGAAATGGTCCTTAATTTGCTTGGAGTCGTTTTCGTTTGGGCCGAACGCTATTGTTACCGTATACTCTCCTTTTTTTCTTGGTATTTATTTCTAATCGTAGCAATGTTTCTGAAACGTACTTGCAATCTGAGATTTTATCTATCCATTCCTTTTTAACAATGTATGCTACTCCTGCGCTTGCCCAATCATGTTTTTCTACCCCGCTGTAATACTTTGCATGACCCTCTTCCATTTCGACATAACCTTTTCTTTCCTTTTTTGTTTCTGCCAGTGCTAACAGTGTCATGTGTGCTTTTTAAAATTCCTTAGTCAATTCTTGTTCCTTACCGCAAATTCCTCTAACATTCCATGCTCCTAGTTTCCATTCCCCGTTCCTTTGGTTTGGACGTGTGTTGTAATTCCATTTCATTTCCATATTCGTAGTCCGATCCGTTACCGTTCTTCCTTCAGCTTTGGTCCTTATCAATTTTTTGGAGCCCGAATTTCTTTCTTTATCAAACGTCCACCTTCTTTTTCCGTTCACTCATATTTAGTACCGTTAATTTCTTCTTTCCGGTACTCTACTCTGGTCTTCTTTCCTTTGGCCTTCTCGTCTCTGGCAACCTTTCTTATAGTTGGATCTTTTGCTCTTCTTGGGTTAAGTCACAATCTATAAATATTTCCTGTTGGCCAAGTCTTCTTGTCTGCTTTAGGACATCTATTTCTTGTTCAAAATTCTCCAACCTTACTACTGTCACCTTCCTCTCCCGTTTTCTTACCAAATATGCTTCCGCGATGTCTGTGGATACTCCTATTTCTTTCCTTAGAAATTCCTTTACTTCTTGTTTGGTGTTTACTTTGCTGAAATCTGTACCGCTGATAATTATATTATTTCTTTTTTCGCTTCTTTCTTGTCTTTGCACCTCCTTCTTCAATTGTCCAATTTCGCTTCTGAGTTCAGAGTTTTTCCTTCAACCATCCGACTTCTTCCTTTAGGGACTCTTCTTTTTTAAAGTTCTTATTTCCTCTCCGTATTTTTTCAGCTGGTCGTTGATGCTATTTATGGCCTTATTTGTACTACTGTCATTTCTTGTATCTTGGTAGCTAACCCCATTAACACTTTTTCCAAGTTATCCATGTTTGTCTTCCCCTCTTCTCCTTTTTCCCATGTAGTTGCGATCTTTAATTTTGGGAAAATCTGAATATTTCTGCTCCTCTTGAATGTCTCTGTTTCTTGTTCAGGTTGATTTTCTTTTTGTTGTCTTTTCCTTTTACTGAGTTCCGCTATTTCTCCGGCACTGTAAGCTCTATTTCGCCCCTCTGGCATTTATTTAATTATCTTCTTCTGTAGAGGTTGCTATTTGTTATTTTAAGGCGTATTACTATTGATAGTAAACACTTCTTATCGCGCTCCGTCTAAACTCAGCTTAGACTGTTGCCTCGGCTTTGGGCGATAAGCGCTGCTAACACGGGCGACCTTGTGCTTTTCGTCTCTTTTGTCCGCTTGCACTTGTTTATTGCGATCCTGAAGTCGTTTTAAAATACCGGGAAATTATAACTTTATGACTTGCCACGTTTTTTGTACTCTGTTATCTTGCTCTCGACACTGTAATAAAACTAGATTGTGCTCATGAGCTCAATACTCACAATTTTCCAATCCGATTAGCAAATGTGAGATCTTAATACAAAAAGTCTTCGTAGGAATAACAGTCGTTCATATTCGACGTTAAACTATAGATCTCCGTAATTTCTACCTTAGCGGTGAGGAGCAGTACGGGGTTTAACTTTTGCAGCAAACAAATGTAGGTATTTTTTGTTTTGTCTGATAATAGCACATACACTAATGGAATTGAAATATATTTCTTCAACCCATGTAGCGTGGACAGTTGACAGAACAAGTGTGGCAACGTTCTAAATGTCCCGTCCGCGTACCAATGTACGCTTTGAGCTAGGAGTGAAATATTTCTTCTCGTAATAAAAATCATCACTCTGTCGTCATTTGGTCCAGAATCGTACAGTAAAAAAGATTCTCCATTTTTTGTTCATGTGTATTCTTGTGGAAAAAGGATGTCTGTTCGATGGAGTGGCAAAGCCACTTCTTCTTTGTACGATTATTTCTTATAGTTCTATTCATGCAGGAAACTTTCGGCAAATATGCTACTGTAGGCTGGCTAAGTCCAACAGATGCAGAAGAGATGATATGATGTGGTGCCCTCTTGGGTACTTATCGCATTTTCGCGTACCTTGTTATGCAGTTTAGTTTTTTTTTACTTTTCTGGCATCTGTATTATGGTTATGCTCTCCAGTTTTTTTTAAGAACAGTCTCTCCAAGCGTTGTAGTTCGAGCAGTGTACTTTATGTTGTAGTAAGAGTAACATATACAAAAAATTTTCGTCCCCTTTGTTTTTTTGATATAAATAACCATCAAGCAACAACTTTTTCTTCCTTTTTTCACTTAGAAGAAATATAACAGCCATTTCACGATGTTAACTGTTGCACAAACTTTTTCCAAATAAACAATTGGAAGAACTCAGCATTCTTTTATAATTACTAGAGGATCATTACGTCTAATCCTTTCACTGAAATCCATTAAAATTATATAGTAAACAAGAAACAATTTGAAGAGGTTACCATCCTTTTAACGACCAGTTAGAGAGTTAGATAACCCCGTCGTCCTAAGCCGAGATAACGTGTGAAGAGAAGTTTGTTATTCCGTATCTGTCGGGGAATTTTCCATTCGTTGAATCGTTTGTCGAGAAATTTTACCGCCGGGGAATTTTTTGCCGACGAATTGTTGTGGGGGAATATTCCTTCGGGGAATTTTCCTAGACCCGAAAATTCTCGTTTTTTTACTGCAAATATCGCTACTACAAACGACTCTGAAGCTGCTCTCTGCTTGAGAACGTAATGACCATATTTCTTTAATCATCAAAGAACAACAAATGAAATCTATTTTAGACTCTATTTACCCCTAGGAGCTGATTTTCAGCAACTCAAGGTAGCTCTTCCAGCTACTTTTGATACTATTTTTGGCAATTAATTTTTTATCGGGTGTTTGCTTTGTTGGATTTTACCGTATCATTCCTGTCTATACACATAATGTCTATGTAATATTTTCTAATTTTACGATTTGTATTTGTATATTGTCACGAAGTGGATTTACATAATACAAGCCATGCCCACATTTAATCAACACATCAAAACACTGAAAATATATTTTCTCATTCTCAATAGCTTATCACTACTTGTTTTGTTATAATAAAACCATGATGGCGATTTAAAATGTATATCATGACTAAAGGAAGCGCAGTGGTCCTTTCTCGGTCCATTACAACTTATTGACTACAGAAATACAATATATTTCCCTTTTATTACTTAGGGACTGTCCTCGTTTCAATGCTCCACTTCTTGCGAAGCATGGTAAAGTGCAATATACCCGGTTTGGAATACAACGAAGTTCTTCAACTGATTTCCAAGCCCAGCTTTGAAATATTCGGGGAGTCCGTCGAACTCCAAAAAACGGTTTATTATTCGATGGCTAAATGCGTCGCTGCCGTTACAACAGTCTGCAAAAACCAGGTGCAGACGGTCACCAACTCCTTCTTAAAAATCGTTAAGTCTCCAGGCTGTGATTCGCAGCATATATTTTGCCTGCTGGTAATCGGAGAAATTGGCCGCGAAGTGTAAGTAAAACATGTGGACTAAATGCTAATTTATACACACACACACACACACCCACACACACCCATATATATATAATATATATATATATATATATATATATATATTATGTCTTCTGTATAGTGACTTATTCTACATCGAAGATTTGAAAGATGTTATTTTGGACTCGTTTTCCGCAACCTCTGAAGACATTAAGTTTGCGGCCAGTTATGCTCTAGGAAGTGTTTCCATTGGAAATTTGGAAGCCAACTTGCCGTTCATCTTGAAAAAAATGAAAGAGCAGCACGAACAATATTACCTGTTGCTGTCTTCGCTCAGAGAGGTGCTCTATCTTCCAACCTATTACCACATCTTAAATATAATTTCTCTTCCAGATTATCACATGTATGATATCTTCGCCTGATGGAATCACGCAATTGCTTCCGTTTATATCTGAAATTTGGGAGCAGCTGCTGCCCCACTGCCAGTCCCCTGAAGAGGGCGTCCGCAACGTCGTAGCCGAGTGTTTGGGAAAGTCTACGCTCATCGACCCTGCAAAACTATTGCAGGAATTGCAGAAACATTTGACACATCACGATCCTCTGATACGTGCGACCATTGTTACGGCTGTTAAATTTATCATAACCGATAAGGTGCAGTAGTATTTAAAGTTGTGTTTTATTTAGCAAGGACTTTATGTTTTGTTTGATTTAGCCACATGATATCGATCCGCTGCTTTACCAGTGCATCCGAGTGTTTCTTGACAAACTACAAGATCCGGACGTGACCGTTCGCCGCGCTACACTGCTTGTGTTTAATTCTGCTGCTCATAACAAACCAGCCTTGATTAGAGACTTGTTGGATGTGGTTCTGCCCCATCTATATAATGCAACTATAGTAAATGTGAGTTTTCTTTCATGAATGTTTATTGATGTGGTTATTGATCATGTAGATCAAGATGGATTACTTGATAATTAAAGTAGATTGGGTACCATTTGGTTAAATAAGATCAGTATCAATTGAGCGATGATCAAATGTGCTTACCGATACTAAACGTTAATTCATATTGAAATATTTAGGCTAAAAAAGAATTACCTTGGGTTAAATGACTAAGAACTTCGATTATTTGAAAATTAAAGTAGATTGGGTGTAAAAAAATTGGATTATACGTGACAAACAGGTTGAACGCGATTTATGTTAGGTTAGGTAAGAGTTGCAGCAGGTTAGATATAATAAACTTTGCTTAGATTTGATAATATCTAAGCTACGTGACCATTACTAGACCAATACGAACGATTACAAGTTATAATCTTAGTTTAAATAAGGATAAACTTAGTTGATATGATTATTAAATTGGGTTGGATCGTATAAAGATCGCTTAAATATGACGAAACTACGTTAAATCTACCTTAAAATAAGTATTAAATTAAATTAGATGATAACTCAATTGCTGGTTGCAAGTGATAAACTTAGTGGAAAGAAGGACTAACTTGGTTAAATAACAATTAAGTGAAGTTAGGTGTGATAAAGGTTGTGTAAATTTAATAAAACTGGGTTAAATAAGGATTATATTAGACCAATAATTGTCGTTACAAATAATAAACTTAGAGTAAATAAGGATTACGTTAGATTATATTACTATTAAGTTATGGCAGAGGTGATAATTACGGCTGACATTTAACAAAACTAGATTAAGTAAAGAGTAAATTAGCTGCGGTAAGTTAAAAATACTTAACATAAATTAATGAGACATAAATTAGTGTATAGTTGGTGTTATGTTCATTTAATTGTGCCATTCTGTCTGGATTAGAGTCATACTCTAATCGCCGCTTCATTGGAATTAAAATTCTATTTTAACTGCCACTTTTGATCATGATTACAATTTACACTATTTTTAAATATTTAATTTATGACGAGGCCACTTTCGAGCGCTCGACATGTTTGTGAACGGCGACCAAAATATTTCCGAGAATTCCTTCGTTAGCAGCGCTAGCCTTTTAGAAATTGCCTTTTAAGCTTTTCTCGGAAAATGCACGTGTCGATTTCGTTCTAGAACAATTTAGGCTTGGGTATTTGTTTTTGTGGCGAGGGGGAAATTTAGTACTTCAGTCGAATTTCCACCTTCGTTCGGCCCGGTCAACTAAATACCATCTTCGGGGGCCGGAAATAAATTAAGAAAAAAGAGTTAGCCTTCCACCTTCGCTAGATTCCAGTCTACCAATTCCATCTATGGGGGCCGTTAAGAAATTAAGAAATCAAGTACATCAGGGGCGGCTTATGTTTTCGATGGGTATCCATCGCGTGTATTTTTGTATCGCTGTTATCACCGTGGAGTGAACAGAATATCGACAAGTGTTGGATTTAAAAGAAATGTGAGCAGGAGCGTTGTCTTGTAAAAAGAGCACACCCCTGGCAAGTTTCCCGTGGCGTTTTTCCACAGTTTTCTTACGTAATTTAGTTAGCAACTCAGTATAATATGCTCCCGTGATGGTTCTACCCCGTTCCAAATAATCTATCAGAATTATCCCATCTGTGTCCCAGAAAACTGAAGCAAGAATCTTGCCAGCCGATTTTTGAACACGGAACTTTTTGGGTCGTGGAGAACCAACATGCTTCAACTGTTTGGATTGCTCTTTAGTCTCTGGGTCATAGTGATGGATCCACGTTTCGTCCATAGTAACAAGCTGATCCAAAAAGTTTGAGTAATCTTCTGCAAAACGGCGGCGGATTTCCTTTGACGTTGTCAATCGAACGCGCTTCTGATCAACGTTCAAGCATCTTGGAATCCATTTGGCCGAAAGCTTTCTCATACCCAAGTCGTAATGAATGATGTGACACACACGTTCATAGGAAATGTGCAATGCTTCCGCAATATTCTTAATCCCTTTACGTCGATTTTCTAAAATCATATCATGGACAGAATCAATGTTTTCCGGAGTGGTCACAGAAATTGGTCTTCCAGGGCTGTGCTCATCTTTCACATCTGATCTTCATCTTTTATATTCCGCAATCCAGTTTTTAATAGTGGCGTATGAAGGACACTGATCGCCTAGGTTTCTATCATATCAGCAAATAATTCTTTGTCCGATAACCCTTTCAAAAATAAATACTTAATAGCTCACCGAAACTCGATTTTTTTAAAATCTATCTTTTTCTCAGACATGCTGTTTTCAAAAATACACAGTTTGATCACCGTTGAACTTATGGATGTGAAACTTTCACAACTTATTTATAAAAAATCATAGTTGTAACCATAGCAACCATATTCACTTTTCTTTACTAGAAACTTTCCAGGCTAACTAGATATCAATACCCCCTCGTAGCAAAGATTAGCTTAAACGGAAATTAGGTATGGTTATACATAATACAATTACACTAGAAATTGGTAAGGCGTAAAATAGACCAGGTAAATACTATGACGCAAGAGCTTCACGTGACTTATCTTCTGATTGATGTACCAACAAAGATCATCTGATTTTTCAGCGTGGTAAAAGTGTAAATATAGCCGTAACAGCCATTTAAGTAGACATGATGATTCGAATGTAGAAAATAAAATGAGAGAAAAATCTATGAAATTGTACATTTCTGTGTCTGATTTGCTACCACAATCCACTACCAAGCATGATGGCTTTGTAAATTAGTTTAACAGTTTAAAACAAAGCGCGGAACCTAAGGTAACTACGTGCTCTTGATTGCGATTACACCAAGCTGTGCGCGTAACGTCACACGCACATGTTTAGTTAGGCATGTGCGTCACGCGACTTTTGTTCAGCTTGGTGTACCAACAAAGATCACCTGACTAAAATCACCTAGTCGTCCGCTTCGTGAAAGCGGCCAAATAACTTTAAAATTATGAAGGGCGTGGCAAATTTCCTTGACAAAACGCACGGATTAAAACCTTTGCGTATTGCGCACGCCGAACTAAAAACCACGTGTTTTTGATTGCAATTACACCAAGCTATGCGCGTTACGTCACACGCACATGTTTAGTTAGGCATGTGCGTCACGTGACTTTTGTTCAGCTTGTTGTACCAACAAAGATCACCTGACTAAAATCACCTAGTCGCCCGCTTGGTGAAAGCGGCCAAATACCTTTAAAATCATGAAGGGCGTGACAAATTTCTTTGTCAAAACGTACGGATTAAAACGTTCGCGTACTGCGCGCGCCGAACTGAAAACCACGTGTTTTTGATTGCGATTACACCAAGCTGGACGCGTAACGTCACACGCACATGTTTAATTAGGCATGTGTTTCACGTGACTTCTATTTAGCTTGGTGTACCAACAAAGATCACCTGACTAAAATCACTTAGTCGTCCGCTTGGTGAAAGCCTTGTTAGTTTGGTGTACACTCAAAGCAGCAAATGTTTTGTTTTCTGCAAATCAAGTGAAAAGCATGTTTTTCAACGCTTCTGTGTTTCTGCTCTCCCAGCTCCTCTGCAAAACAGAATCAAAAGATAAGATAAAGTTAAAATCAAACCGGTTGTCGCTTATACGCCAAGCCGAGATGTGACGTCATTAACATAAGCTTTTTTAGTTTAAATGTGATATAGCTAAGTTACGTGGGAATTAAATCAGGTCAGGAAAGGATTAAGTATAGTTGCATGTGGTAAAGTCAAGTTAGGAGTGTTACATTTAAGTTCAATGAGAACGCAATAGACTTAAGTGAATAGTAAAGTAGATTAGCTAAGGATTAAAGTGATTTAGGTAAGATAAAGTTAGATGACATGCGATAAAGCTATATTAGATCAAAACTAAACTGGGGTAGGTTAGATGGCGACTAGGTTACATGTGAATTAAGGTAGGTCATTTGTGACAAGGAGAGGTTAAACGTAAATTGGACTACAAACTGTAGGTCCCCCGTGTTTCTACCTTAGCGCTGAGTGACAGAAGAGAGGCCTGCACCGAGCAGTGGAAAGCAAAGGCTGGTCATGATGATGAGTAGTTAGTACGAAAATTGTTGCGCAATTTAAAAACAAAGCCCAGTATATGTTTTAATTCAACACACATTCCAATTCAGTATTTTCACAGACCGAACTTATACAAGAAGTTGAAATGGGTCCCTTCAAACACATCGTTGATGACGGCCTGGACATCCGTAAAGCAGCCTTCGAATGCATGTACACTTTACTCAACCGATGTATTGATAAAATTGACATATACGAATTTTTGAACCACGTAGAAGGAGGACTTGTGGACCACTACGATATTAAAATGTTGACCTACTTAATGGTAGGACGACTGGCACAGCTGCGCCCTATAGCTGTTTTACAAGGTAACGCTGACTTCGCATTCTGACATATAAAATTGTATTTTTTTCTATTTTGATAATCACAGAAATGGATAAGTTAATTGAACCCCTGCAAGTGACGTGCATAGACAAGATTAAAGTCAATTCTGTGCAGCAAGAGCACAAACGGCAAGAAGAGTTGAAGAAATCAGCAATCAGGGCTATTGTAGCTTTATTTACAATTCCTGAAGCAGGTTTGACAGCTTTTAAATCGTTATTAGTAGAGCCACTAGAATTTAGGTCAACAATGAAAGCTTTTTAGGGTAGCGCTCTTGTGTACCAATAATTACTCTTGGTACTTGAGGTTGTAGACTTGTAATGGACGCGACTTTCGGTTAGGTGTTTATGATATGAAGTAAAAAATTAGTTTATTTTACAAAGTAAAACCATACGCGCTTAATAAACAACGGATGGAGAACAAATGTGTTCCGACATGTGCCCTTCCAAAGTTACCATAATTTATATGCTAGTAAGGATTAATTGCCCATGGCCACCACAAGATGGCACACCTCCATGTGACCATTAATTATCACCAATACTCGCAAACATTATATACACATGTCTATACTGGTTGAACACAACAGCACACAGAATAATAGCATACAGAATGGGCTCACCAGGGAACACACGGGGGTACACTTCCGTTTGAAAGATCCATCAAATCCCAAACGCACAATGTAAGCGTGGAGTTGTTCAAATGTGGAACAGTAGATAAAACTGGGTGTGCGCATGCGTCGTTGCCAGCCGAAAGTCTGTTTTTATAAATTTAATATCACTAGTAAGGGCTGGGATGGCCCGGTGGTAAGAGAGTCAGGATGTAATAGTCCAAATGCTTTCCATTTTTTTCCTAGCGTTCTTGTGTAATGGTCACGCTAGAGGAATGACATGCACATATCTACACGCGCGCACGCTCACACATACATAGACTATACATCGGGCAGTTTGGTCGTCAGGAACCTTAATTTTACAGAGCTGACCAAATTGTGGTTAGAAGCTCCTTTAGTGATTTTCTGTAGATCTACTGTACAAAGAACACTTCTTAATTTTGGAATCTCAGAGTGCAGTGCACGCACCACTACTGTTTGAGAAACAGAGACTCGACCGTTTGCGATGGACAAGGCAACCAGAACAGTGGCAGAAGGTACTATTCCGTAATGAATCCATCTTTAATATCAGTAATCATTCCTCCAAGTTGGGGGTTGGGGCGTTGGGCCAGTAACTCAACACTCGTAAAACCATTAAGTACTAAAAAGCCCAAATTGAGCCTCGGAAAGGATGGATCTAATAGTATACGAAACAAGCTACGAAAACGGACTATGAAAATTGGAACGTGGAATGTGCAGTCATGCAGAGGAAAGTTGAAAGAAATTATAAGAGAATGCGAGAACATGAATATGGACATCATTGCGTTGACAGAAACCAAAAGAAAGGGAAGTGGAACAGAAACACTCGGAAGCTACATTCACATGTATAGTGGAATACCTAAAGAAAAGAGAGCAATAAAAGGAGTATCGCTCTTGATCAAGACCAAACACAAGAAAAACATAACAAACTGGGAAGCATTAGATGAAAATTTTATTAAAGTAAACATGGATATATTAGGACACAGAATTACAATAATAGGGGTATATGCCCCAACAAACGATGCAACTGTCGCAATAAAAGAAGAATACTATGAGAAGCTCCATGAAATCGTAAGTGAAGTTGGAAATGCAAGGGAGATTATACTAGTGGGAGATTTTAACGCTAGGACGGGA
>JABXWE010009158.1:0-22350 GCA_014611495.1 Limonius californicus | reverse complement strand
AATGGGGGGCTAGTTAATCGTTTTTAATAGTTTAAGAGCTGAAATTTAATTTTTTTGTTAATATTTTAATTTCGAACACATGTATATAAAATTGTTAAAAATCTTAATAATTGTGGTATCAAAATATTGCTAATTTTTCATAGATTGCTTTTATGAATTTAGTTTTTAGAAATGATTAGTTATTTAGGCTGTAAGAGTCGTTTTTGATTTGGTTGATAAGGAGCCTTTGCAAGAGGTTTTATTACCAAGCTTTTGATTGGTGCATTTTCAAATTTGAGGTACGAGTTTTGGATTTTAAAGGAAAACAGTGTTGCAAAAGCTATCAAATGGAGAGAACGTATTGTCTTGTCGCTTCTAGTGTTAAATTTAAGTAAATTTGGTCGATTTTTGAATGTTGGAGGGCGGAGTGATATTATTAATAATCAAAAATGTAAGGTTAAGTGTTATGATTTGTATTTATAAACCAGATTTAATTTTCGTTCAATTTTAAATAAGTGTTAAAGTAATTTTGATTTAATAAATCTTACGTGGTGTTTTCCAAGTGGAAGATTATGTTTAAATTTATCTACGATATTCCTAAAAAGTTAATTTTTTAATTAAATTTAAATGTGATTCCTGAGTTCTAAAATTAAGTGAATTTCTTTCTTACCTGTTCTGAGTTACAAGTTTTTGATCCATTTAAAATTTTACTCTCGTTATATTCCGACATCTTTGACTTAGCTGTTCAAAGAGGACTGAGGCATGTCAAGGTTAGATTCCTGTGGATATCTACTTAGAAGATATTTGAACTATTTTGCGGTATAGTACATTTCGGAACATTTGCGGATGAAAAATAATTATGCAGGTATTTAAATAATTTAGTCCTTAATTGCATGTAATCTATCATGTTGGGGAAGCCACGTTATTAATATGAAATGAACCCTGAGATGTCTTATGCAATTTAATTGTTAAATTTGACTTTGTAAGAAAATTTTGAATTTGATAATCTGTTTAATAATTTTATTTATTTTAACAAAACATAGCATATATTTAAGACGCTAGCCAGCGTGGGGCAATTACAACTTGTCAATAAAAAAAATTTTTGTATTTAATAAATTTAATATAATTATGTTATGGGTTATTCATAGCAATATATATATATAAACATCAATATTTACACCGACAGCCAAGCCGCACCGAGGGCCTTGGAAATCCCCAAGAAAACCCAACACGAATGTTGGTCGTCTCTGCAGACGGTGGCGACTAACAACATTGTAACACTACATTGGGTACCAGGACATGCCGGTATTGTGTGGAATAAAGAGGCTGATACTCTGGCAAGAGGGCGGACCGAAAGACCCCACATCAGACCAGAACCTGCACTTACAGAGGACACCGTAAGACATGGAACAGGATCTCTTCAGGAAAGATTCCCATTACTGGGAAGCCCAACCTCGTAGGCAAGCGAGACAACTTACTAGGGGCTCTTCGCCTAGAGCAACTAAAGAACTACTAAATCTGAGCAGACTACCTCAGGATGGTGATCAGCCTTCTGCCAGGCCACGGTGCTTCGAACAAAAATCTAACCACCATTGGCGATGGAAACAACGTCCTCTGTCGTAGATGCGCAATGGAGGAAGAAACCCCTTACCACGTACTGCCTAAATACCCAGTTTGGGCGGCACTCAAGGTGAACCACCAGGGGCTAGAATTCCCGAACCTTAGAGACATACCAGAGCTGCCAATAAGCAGTATCCTGGGTTGCTGCAAAGCCACGCGGCTATGTGGCCGCTGAGATCACGACCGGAAGGCGCAATGGACACGGTTACCTAAGTACCAACTCCCGAGGGACCACCATAGACAATCGACAATAAGACTTGGCGCTTATTTCCCGTTAGTCTATATTACGTATTCTATGAAATTACATATGCATTATATTGTATTCAGTAACCCTAATCGCTCAAGACAATGAGAAATGGACAAAGAAAATATTACAGTGGCGATCACGAGAAAATAGAAGAAGCGTTGGACGACCACAAGCACGATGGCGTGACGACCTAAAAGATATAGCCGGAAAAAATTAGATACTAAAGGCCCAAGATAGATACACATGGAAAAATGGAGGAGGCTTATGTCCAGCAGTGAACGAGCAGAGAAACGTGCAAGTTGTACTCTTCATTTCTCCGTTTCCAACAAATCTAGTTATAATTAAAAATTTGTTTTAATCAGCCAAGTTGCGAGTAACCTCATAAAGTCCACTTCGGGACAATATCAATCGAAAATCCTCTTTTTTGAGACAAATATTACCATATTATAAAAGACCTGAAAACAGACTCTTCAACATACCTATTTTAAAATATCAAAATCTAAAAGCATAATTTAAAAAACCCCCGTGCATGATTAGAATTTGTTGAAATAAATTATATTCTGACATAAGCTTGCTCTTTGGTAATTTTTCGGCGGCATAAAATATTCATATAAATTAGGAGAAATATTGCTATCCAACAAGAAGCTCAATCATATTAATTCCAGGCAAATTGCACTTACGGAATGGTATTAAAAAAACCATTTCACCCATAAACATAGAAACAAAATAATCCATAATATTTGGCATTACCGTGTTTAATAATAATAATATCTCTTAAAAAAATCTTTAATAAGCAGGCCATAAACGACAAGTATGTTGAATGTTTTGGTACTTAGTACAATGTTTCTGCATCACTTTACTTCAGTTCGGGTTCGATTTTATTTTAGAAAACTAGATTAAAGTAACGTAAAGTGCATTAAGGCAAATTTTTTGGGGATTTGGTTCCGCACTCTGCTGCCACTTTAACCCTGTTTGAGGTAGTTAGTGACGTGGCGCACCAACCCAGAGGGACCGATACTTTTAGGTACTCTCCGAGGTACCAGCACGGCAGCGTGTGAGCCTAGGTTTTCGATCACCCCTCCAAGTTGTGACCATGTCGGTCGTTGCTTAACTTTGTATAGTATTTAACCAATACTCGCATTTTTGCGCCATACTGTCCCCCAAAAAGCTAAATGAAATTATGGCATTCACAAAAAACAACTCATAATTAGTATAAAAAGTGGTTAATCGTTTTAATCGATAATTAACGTATCGTTACTATAGATTTAAATATCTCCAAACCTTCATGTATTGTTAACAAACCTAGTTAGAATTTAAGCTCACGTAAAGCAAGAGTTAGGTAGAACCAAGAAAGGCTCGTGATGTTCACTTCGTGACAATATAAAAATAAAATGTTTTTTTATAAAGCAATGTTTCCAAACAACAAATATATCCTCAAAATATGCAACAACCTGTTCTGTAAAATTGATTTTTAAAGTCGTTCTAGAAGTTAAATTAATACGCATGGAAGTAAAAGAAAAACTGCTTCCCAATGCTGGTAATTAATATTGGAAGAAATCTGAATCAAAAACCCTTTGATTAATGAGATTTGTAATGGGTTAGTTACCTTGTATATAAATTCAGCAAGCAAACATTTCTGAACGTTCTGAATTCCCATGTAAAGTTAACGACTACTAGAATTTAGTTGATGAAAGATATAATTTATTTTGTACAGCACTTAAACTCTATGTCTTATACAAACGTAACTTCCATCTCTTCTAAAATTGAATTTTTTATTTACATGTTTTCACTTGAAGCTCAAACAGTTAAATTAAATGAAACAGTTGGATGTAAATAGGGGTTTGCTACATTCACGCCCTGCCAACATAAAACAAAGGGTGAATGGGTAAAGAGCAGAAAACCTAACAAAAATCAGTAATTGCCAAGGTTATATTTCTTTACGTCCCATTTTCAAGCGTACTGTAAAGAGAACAGTTACCGTAGGAGCACAGCTCATTTAACAAACATAAAGGGCAAACTCCTGCAACATTTTCCAACATACGACTAGCAGTGGGTCTGCTACATTTTGTTGGATGTTTACCCGGATTTGGGAGATGTAATGAGCAGTGTCAGCGTTCAGCAACTAAAGCTATTTCGTTGAAGTGTAAACCCGGTATTAGCAGTTTGCTAATGTTTAACTGCGAACTGATAAAACCGTGTTTACTGTGTGTAATGGCTCGCTATTTCATCAGGTTTAATCTCTGCTACAATCACGTTTTATAGATTTAGGAAGGAATTTAGTCTGACGATTGCAAGATGAATGGTTTCGCTTGCAAAATAGTTTTACTCGGAGATCTGTTAGTAGACCACAAATGGATCAAAATATGTTTTCCTGTCCCTAAAATAATAACGCTAACAACTGAGATGTTCCAAGATGATCGATATAGGTAGTCCAAAGGTGACACGTCGGACCAAAGGTCTCCCCTGCCATTAAATTGCAAGATAAATTGCCAATTCTTTGACTCCCTGCTGATTTACCCCTTGTTCGTTTTTTCTGTGGGCAGAAGGGTAGTTACACGTCGAGCAACCGCTATTATTACGATATTCGTCTTCTGTTGGGTTAGATCCATTGTCACTTAAGTGACAGTAAACACTTCTTAGTTCTAAAGATGTAATATAATAATCCTCCGTGGAAAAAATATGTAAAAGGGTTTATTAAAACTTCCATGTTATCTTTCTCTCTATGTTTCCAATGTGAATGCTATTTCAAAATTTTATAAGACCCATATTTTATATTTACTCTTATTAAGGGTTGATAACAAATATATTTTCCACATTTTTGATTGTTCCTTGTTGGAAGAACTGTCTGTTGGCTTGTATATCAACCAGTCCCTTAAAGAATGTATCGTTGATGTCCTTTGTTAGCTTTCTTGTGCGGTTTCGCATCGTCTCGAGGGGTTGCCCTTTTTGTGGACACAAACATCACCTTCAAAGAATTTCGCGTCAAGCTTGAGAGATTTACTTTTCGCTAGTAAAAGAATTTTGCTTTAAAAATGTGTTCTGTAAGGCTAATCCTTTGTTGAAGGCCTTTGGTTGACCTTGGGCTTTGAAAAACATATTTTTGTGCAATAAGCGAAAACGAACTTCATCTAAAAAATATTATGTGTTTACTGCTAGCACAGATGAAACCGAATACGTGAGTTATTAGGAGATCTCCCAGTGGTGAACATTTTTACTTACGGTTGTCTCTTGACGTTCTTTATATTAACTAACGCCCAGTTGCATGTTAGGGATGTAATTCAAATTAAGATTTTATTTTTAAGATGGGAGAAGACGGGTTTGCAATTTTTTTTATAATTCTTCTTCTAAGGAAGGATGAGATGGATCAATCATACATTGTTTCACGCTTCTGCTTAAAAATGTCATACTGACTTACAATTTATTTCTAAACACTCAGTCCAAGGTTCGTCTTAGTAACAGTACAGACCTTAATAGCAATAACTTTAATGAATTCTGCAATTAAAATTCCGCTTCTCTTTAAGACAAAGAAGAAAAAGAAGAATCTAGAAATTTTATGAATATGTTGGTTCTTTTAGATAAGGAGGATTAGGTTGTTCAAATATTGGAAAAATGTTGGCGATTTATTCAGAAGAAGAAGAGAGTTTCATGTGATTATTTGCTGATTATCAGTAAACAAGTTTTAGCAGACTATTGCGTTTTACTTGCTTAATATGTACTTCTGCGTTCGATGATGTTGATTATTTCTGCTTCTAAGTCAGGACGAGACGCTGGACGTCCTGGTGAGTATGTGACGTTCATCTGGTTTTCCTGCTTTCGAATTTGAACGTTTGGTAGATTCCTGCCATCACTTTCATTGGTAAATAGCGCATCTTACACAACCTTTCGGTTATCCAGATACTTTTCATTATTTGGCGTGTTCTGATTGGCGGGAGAGGGTTAAAGACAATATGAGCGCGTTTTGAAGGTATCTTTCCAAAAAATGGTACCGAGGGCTGCATGCAGGACAATTTTCTTGTAATAAATCTCGACGATAAAGTTGGATTATATATCTACATACACGAGTCAATAATTTAGTGAAGAATATCGTGTGGTGTCTCTTATCCTGTGATACGGATAAAATTCCCCCGCAACACTTCCCAACGTTCCCCTGAAATTTTATTATTGATCGTTTTTAGCGTTAAGACATCGAGTTTTGTTGGTATTTTTTTTTGTGGTTTCGAAGAAATTCCAGTACGCGCTATCTGATGCAATATTTTGCAACCTGGCGCCAGCACCCTATGGCATCAACCTAGCTGCCTCTTCGTCTCGTACTTCGATTTGTGAGACGCAAAAGTACTTGTGTTACCAAGCTTCTCTTGCGAATGATTTAGTAGATTTAATAATTACTTGTATTTACGTTAGGAACTTAGTTGATATTGACTACGCAATTCTTTTTTTCCCGATCTTATAATAAATGTCGAGTCGGTGGGAGCTCGAATAACAAGTTCCGACGTCTTAAGGCCCTTTCGATATATATTCAATTTATAAGAAGCCCAAATATGGCAGTAAGTTGAACGCTTTTGGGATGTAACTGTATCTACGTTTTTATTTAATATATTTATGTACATTGCATGATAACCTATTACGTGTTGTTTTATGTACTTCTTTTTCATGTGTATTTTATGACAGATATTAAGGTAACCAGGGTGCACAACAAGGTAGGTTCCCCGTAAGCTAACGTTTATTGACCCTTTCAAGAGGATCTTCGTTTAGCTGTGACTTGACAGAGTGGTAGCACATTGAACTTCTTTATATATACTCGCGTTTTCATGTTATTTTCCCAAGAAATAGTACCGAGGGCTGCCTGCTGGACAATTTCCTTGTAATAAATGTCGACGATACAGTCGGATTATATACACACAGGAATCAATAATTTAGTGGAGAATACCGTGTGGTTTATCTTATCGTGTGATACGCATAAAATTACTCCGCAACACTTCTTAACGTTCCCTTGAAATGTTATTATTCCGGCAAAAAGTCTGTGTCACAATTTATTGTTTTTAGAGTTTAAGACATCGACTTTCGTTGCTATTTTTTAATCCATAGGTACATGTCAGCTTTATTATTAGTATGATCATGAATTCCAAAATGCATGTCCAAAGGACTTGCACGTAATAAACTTTGTTAGTCGTTAAACAAGGTGTAGGTAATGTCTTCTAAAGATCAAAGTATATAACGACTGTTTTGTTGCCGGATTGCTTTGCAAGATCTTCGGCTTCCTTTTTTTTCATTTACTGCTTTCTCCGCTCGCCTGTGAGGTACTTCTTCTTCTTGTTCTTGTCATTATTTCTTTCTTTTTCCGTTCTTCACCAGTTGCTTATGAAGCTACTACAAATTTATTACATCTATTGCACGTGCCAGTGTGGGGCTGATGGAAGATGGAGATATTACATTCTGTGTTAAATATTAAACCAGCTTTTTACACGTTGTTGTTGCTTCTCAGCAACATAACCCTTACACATTATTGTTAAATTTAAATAAGGCGGCAAATATTGCTTATTAGGATTGTCTTTTCGTGTGTAGTGATATGTAGGAAATAAATTTATATGATGCCTCACTAGGTTATGATCTTCATCTGAAATATTATTGGGATATTGTTTGCATCTTTCATCCAGACTAGTAAAACCCAAGTTATTTGTTCTACTAATAACACGTGAGTACCTTATATTATTAATATTTAAAGTTTTAAGAAAAAATCCATTACAAATGCATTGTTTTTTCTATGAAACTGCGACCGACTTGATTCTATGAGTAGCTGCATTATTCTTTGAGCACACAGGCTTAGCGACATTAATACATGATTTTTTTTAATTATAACTCCATTTGCCTACAATCGGACCTACAGGTCAATAAGTAGTATATAATGTTTACAGGTAATATGACAGTGTAAACTGCCTTACAAAGACTTGCGGTGGAGGGTTGCATTGAACCCTCACCATATAAGTACATTCTTATCCGAGGAAAGATTAATAAGGATTTAGGGTGAATATATATGCTAGAATACAACTATAGAAGATTTAGTCAAAGCATGTCGGCAGGTCTGATGGTTTGAACTTTTTCAGTCTTCTAGGTTCAGCTTCCAACATTAGGGGTGTACAAGTTCATTTGGATGAACACTTAGTCTGTCTTTGTACTTTTTGGGGTAGTTTTGAATTTCAATTTTCACTGTTTGAATGCACAGATCACTAAGTAAGACTCTATTGGGTACATACCACGGAGCATTAGCAATAGCACGGAGCACTTTAGTTTGGAAACGTTCTAAGATGTCAACATTGGACTTGCACGTGGTTCCCCATAGTGATATTCCATAAGTCCATATGGGTTTAAGGGCGACTTTATATTCTAGGAGTTTGTTACTCAGTGATAGCTTCGAGCTTCTACCTACTAGCCAGTATAGTTTATTTAGTTTAAGACCCAGTTGTTTACGCTTGTTGAAGATATGGCTTCTCCATGTCAGCCTGCGGTCTAAATGAAGACCAACGTACTTGGCAGATTCAGCGTGCTTAATTTGTTGACCATTGAGCGTTACTGTTGGACAGTTTCTCATTTTCATCGTGAAAGTTATGTGCTGCGATTTCGTTTCATTTACTTGTATTCTAGAGAGCTTAAGCCATTGCCATTTTGTTTAGGTGTGCTTGTAAATATCTGGACGCTTCTTCGGGTCGTATATGTGATGCTAGCACTGCCATGTCTTCAGCAAAAGTGGCTGTTGTGGTTCGCATGAAATACAGTTAGTAAATCCCAATTAGCAAGTCCCCAAAAGTTATTGAAAATCTCCAAGCAATCTTCTACAGAAATGTTTTCACATGCAAGATTGTTTAAAGTGCAAACACCTTTTTGACGTTTTTGGCTTATTACGTTGTCCAATGTAGCTTTCCCCACTGTTCCGTAACTTCTTCTTTACTTCCCGTTTATGTTGGCTTGGATTTCTAAGCTTTTTCTTACCCTCAACTATTGTTTCTTCTGCAACATTTTCTAACAAACTTCTGTTTTCATTTCTGCTTTCTTCACTTTCTTCACCGCTGGTGAAATCAGGAACATAATCCTTATCCAAATCGGAGTCATCGAAGTTCTAAAAAGCATGGTTATGATGGGTAACAATTTTTTTTCTGTCAATCAGTAAACATAATACCAGTAAACATATACGATTAAAATATTACTTAAAAAGAATTGGATAATTCAAGATTTTATTCCGCTTCTTCTTCTTCTTTCAACTAAGGATAATGCTGGATCTTTTGCCTTCGGATTGTTTATTTCGCGGAGGAGGAAACCCAGCTTCGTGGCCATCTCTTGGGTGGCCGTCCGGGCAAGCGCTTCCCCGTTGGTCTTTCCTTCTTGCGAAGATATGCTAATCCGTCTTCCTTCATCCTTCTGCGTGGCTGTTCCATTCTTGTCTGTTTCGTTTGCTCCACTTTATTATATCCTGTATTTCAAATATTTCTTTTATTGATATATTTGTTTGGTGATCTCTCAATGTGATTCCCAATACTTTTCGTAGGATTTTCATTTCCACCGTGTGCATTTTCTGTTTAGTTCTCTTTGTTTCTGCACGTGTCCCTACGAAATAGGTTAGTCCTGGATTGGCCATTGCGTCGCATATTCTCACTTTGCTATCTTTGCTCATATATTTGTTATGCCATACTACTGTATTTAGATATCCCGTTATTTGCGTTTCTTTTACGGCTTGTTTTTGCTCTTCTGCGTAAAGATCTCTGCTGCTGTTGATGTCCATCCCAGTATGTAAATGTCATTACCTGTTCCATCAACGATCCTTCTACCTCAAGCTTACAACCGATTGGTTCTTTGCTTATTGCCATGGATTTGGTTTTATCTATTGACATTTTCATGTTATATCTTGTTCCCGTAATGTTAAGTTGGTGTAATAGCCTCTGCGGTTTATTTTCAGAGTCTGCTAGTAATACTGAACCGTCCATAGAGCATATTATATTCAAGTTGTTATGTCCTAGCTTGTAACCATCCTTTCCTCTAAGTGCCTTTATCATCTTATCCATGATTAAACTAAACAAGAATGGACGTAAGGAGTCTCTTTATCGTATGCCTTTGTTTATTATCACTTCTTCTGTGATAGCTTGTGTTGTTTTCATTTTAGTCGTGGTGTTCGTGTCATTCATTAGTTCTATTAAGCTGCTTGGCACTGAGTGTTCGTTTATATTTAAGATATAATTCTTTCTTACACGGCCAAACGCCTTGGTAAAGTGCACAAAGCACAGGAAAATGGGATGATTATATTCTTTGTGATTTCTCCACCAGTTGTCACAGTACAAATATTGCATCGATCGTACTTCTGTTCTTCCTGAAACCTTATTGTTCTTCGGTTATATCTATAATTTTTCTAGTTCTTACTTTATTATAGAGGCGAGGAGCTTACGAATTGTTTTCAATAACGTGATGCCACGGTAAGTATCTTGATTTTATTCATAACACAAAATTTTTTATAGAATAAACCACCTTAACGTATACCTGCATCAAAATGTCCCTGTGCTCAACCGTCCCTGCGCTCAAACGGTTCTATTCTTAACCGTCCCTGCGTCCAACACGGCTGCGCCAAAACGTCCTATGCCGAATTAAACAGCTATGTGTTGTACTAAAAAAATATGTACACGTATCCCGACAATTAAACACTGCTTTTTATTTGCATATATAAACTCTCCACGCAACTAAACCGTTTATTTCAGGGGATAGCCCACGCTTTCAAATAATTATATAAATTTTGTAATTCAAATTCAACTAGCTACAGAGGAGTCGGTCGATCAAACAATGTTACACATTTTTGCTTAAAGGCGTCACATTGATACCCATTTTTATTTCGAAGCGCTCAATTTAAGACTAACATTTCAGTTAAGATACGATGGCAATAATAATAATGAAGTGTATAATTCTCATTTAACTTTTATACACAATACAAGAAAATACATTCACAGATAACTTGATAATTTTTTAGTTACTATGTAGGACTCGATCGAACATTGGAGGAGATGTGTAGTGAAAGCTTCCATATTGGCCTTGTGTTATTTCAAAAGGCTCTACTAAAGGTGGGTTTGTTTTCTGGACAGTCATCTACACTGCTCCAAGAAATTAAAGCACCACGAGTAACAATCGCAATATTGTTCAAAGTATTGCATGTAATGAACTACGTTTAATCAAAAATAATGCTTAAAATTAAGTAAACCATATTTTATCCAAATTAACAACAATCAATGCAAAAATTAAAAAATCATAATTCGAAAACTGAAAAATTGTAAGTTTACATGTTTCCGCTTCGACTTGTTATGACAACTTGACAACGATGGTCCACACTTAACTGCTCTTGTTGAAGATTATCCCACATTTCCACTAATGAATTCCCTAGGTCGTTAAGAGTTGCAGGGGGTGGTTGAAGGGATCGTACTTGTCTTCCGAGAATGTCCCAGAGGTTCTCAATCGGATTCAAATCGGGACTTCTGGCTGTCCATTGCATAACAGGAATACCAACATCGTCTAGGTAATTTTGCACAATTCTGACTGCGTGGGGCGAAGCGTTGTCGTGCATTAATTGAAAGTTGTCTCCGATGTATGGGGAATATGGCACAACATACTGTTCTAAGATATCCGTAATGTACCTCTGGCTGTTTAAAGTACCATTGGGGAAGATGTGTAGGTCTATGTGGGCCGCGAAAAATATGCCTTCCTATACCATTATTGAGCCACCGATAAATTCAGTCGCAGGGCAAAATTGCACTGAGCATATCGTTCATTTGGACGTCTAAAAACTTGAATGCGCCTATCACAACTCTCCAAACAAAATCTGGATTTGTCTATGAACAAAATGCGTCTCGAATCTTCATTTTCCCAATTCAAGTGGTTTCTACCAAATCCAATCTGTGTCTGCGGTGGTCTGCAGTCAACTGTGGGACAGTAGCTGGTAATGTGGCTCTCAGATTTCCTTCCAGAAGACGTTGGCGAACGGTTTCAATGCTAACCTGCACATTATGTACTGCTGAAAGTTGTCTTTGAAGGGCTCTTGTGGTGGTAAAGCGCTCTCTTAGTGCATGCATTCGACGAAAACGATCTTCTTAAGCGATAGTAGCACGTGGTCGCCCTTGCCCTGGTCGCCTGTCAAGTTCGTTAGTTTCTCTGAAACGCTGGATGATCCGAGAAATGGTTGTGTGTTCACCCCAAGCCTGTCAGCGATAGCGCGGAAAGAATACCCTTCTTCGGACAAAGTAAGGGCTGTGACACACTCATCACGACTTAAATTTCTTGAAATACGTTGCATTTTAAATAAGACTGATCGTACAAGCAATTGTTTGATGACAGCTACACGATTTGATACGTTTTAAAGTTAAACGAAACTGCAAGTAAATTGTAAATGTGCATGTAAAATTGATTAATTTTTTTAACAAAGTTAAAGATGTAGAAACAGACCAAGAGTAACATGTGTCTATCAGGTTTGTATCAGACATTCATTCCATGCATTTGGTTGAAGTAGATAGCGCACTACTTTTCTCTTACCGCAACATTAATAATTGGTGCGTTAATTTCTTGAAGCAGTGTAGTTTGGATCATCACTTACTATTATGGTACTTGCATTGAGCTTAATCAGATTGTATCTATCTCTTATTTGTGGTGTAATGAATGATTAATGTTGAACAAGATCCTCTTCAATTAGTATAGAAAGCACAACACGATCCTCGTCATTACATGGAAATTACTTGAATACGTGAAATGTATGGCGTCAGCTAAACATCAAGTTAAAATTCTTATTCTAACGACGCAACTCCTAAAGGATGATGTTCTTTTGAATTTTTCATGGCCTACTATCACATCGTACAAAAGGTTTTATCGACACATAAATTTATCTTTTTCAGTAAGTACTGCTTTAAGGGAGTTGACAGCCAAATACCGCATGTGTACCTTGCTAGTCTTTGTATGGGTTGTTTATATCTACTGCTAAGGAAGTTTTATCTATACATACTTTGTATGCTGATTAAGGTTAGTAACATATGAATTTAAATTTTTATTTATTATTAGAACCAGATCAGTTTATCCTAAGCTAACAATTTTAAAAGTAAATGCTCTTCAAATATCATAGTTTATAGAGAATAAAATTAGAGAGTCTACTACAACTGAAATTTCCGGATCAGATTTTCGTTTTAGTATTAAGCGAAAGCAGTAAACCTTCACGCACATTTGTTTTCTTCACAGTCGACTAACAACACATGTGACTTAATGGATGTGAAAATTAATGCTGGCTGTTAGCGTTATGTAGCGGTAGTAATCTGGAAGCGATACCATTAGTACGTCAATCAATGTAATGCACGTGCACGTAACGTACGCCTGGTGAAATGGAGAATCCATTTCAAACAAAAATCAACATCCTCGGTTCAATCAGTTTAAAACGCTGCACGAGGAAGACGCCTAGGCCTAGCAAACGCGAAGAACTAGTGTGGGTCGTTAATTTTGATTAAGATTTGGTAAGATCATCCGGAGTGCCCCCACATCTTAATATAAACGAACAACGAACTATATACCAGCTTGTTAGCTGCTTACTTGTCGCATCTAACTTTGCAAGGGTAATTAGAACACAATGAATAATTTAACCCCGTCCTCATAAATACTAATTACAGAGACCGACCAGGCACGCTTGCTAGGGATTTGGGTAGCACTATCTTCTTATCTACAGACGTCTGCCACGGTTAACGAGAATTAGCTTCCCGGACTTTGCTAAATTTTTTATTTCCAAAAATAAATTATCAACAAATCCTCATTTAATCGAGACGTCTACTTATAAATTAGGCTAATTTTCGCTGTAACGCCTTCGCTACCACTTAGCCATTCCGTAAGACAAAATGAAACTTTCTCTCTTTGTTCAGATATTTTGAAAGGCCCTGCTGTATCGATTACCTTCGTATTGTTGCCAAGTAGGTACAAAATAAGGTGACCTTGAAATATATTTATCATTCATTTTTAATTTAATGTTTCTGCGATCTTATCTATCTATATAAATAGGCAAAGCTATTTACCTTTACCTTCATTTTCTATTCTCATTACTGCAAGTAGTTAGTTAATAATTTTTATAAGATAAATACTTCAGAAAAAGAAATTGTATTTAGTCTCTGTTGTTTATTTTTCATTATTGGTAAGTGACCTCATTCTGATGGGTAATTTGTTTTCTATTATTGATAGTAAAAAATAAAGAAAGAATTTAATTTCGTTTCCTTCCATTGTCAGTTTTTTTATCTTTGAAAATAAAGCGACCTCGATGGGGCAGTGCAAACAAGCGCTGTCAGTGGAGGTCACAGTGAAATGCGGCTCGATCGGCCACGTGGTCAAAACCCGACTAAAGGGACGACCGTATATCATTTAGTTAAGTTTAGGGTCTACGTTGCCTGAATGGCTAGTATGTAAGGGATGCCCGCACCCCTCTGAAGTAATACGAAAGCGATTCCGGGGGGGAGGGTGGTGTGAATAAGAAAAAGAAAAGGCAAATCTACATTTTATTTTATTTGTTTAATAATAATCTCAGAACACTATGGCCGTTTGCAAGGACAGTTTCATCAATGAAATGTGATTTTTTTAATTCTGTTCTTCTATTAGTTTTAACAAAGTTGATTTCGTTTACACATTGCCAGGAATTGAAATATTATTTTCATTTAAAAATTGTATAAAATATGTTTTTTTTGTGCTTTGGTTGGGTATGTATTTAATTTGCCTGGAATGGTAACATGCGTTATCCATTAGAATCACGCCGGAATGTTGGGAAATAAAAATGTGCAAAACCAATCTTGAAACATTTCGGCGTTCACAGCTTGGTGGTAATCTGCATTGGAACTGCTAATGTTTTCTGCTGATAATTTCAAACAGTTGTTAATGAAACCATTTTCACTACCAGAAAGCCATGATGTAACAGATTGGTCAAAATAACTAAACTTACTAAATTTACCCAGAACAATAACCAAGTTAGTAGTAGTAGTAGTAGGAGGCTTACGAAAATAAATGATTCATATTGCTAAACAAATTTAACATGATTACCTACATCGTTAGTGGACAACAGCACTCATTATAACGTTAAGATATTTAACAATATTCAGGGAATAGATGGTCGGTCATCCGGTAATTTTAATTTACTCTTACTTAGATATTTTTATTATAACATTTTATAATATGTATTATAATTATACCACAGACCACCAACTAGCACCACCGCTATAGTGCAAAGCTTACATGCTACCTGCTGACTGATAATCGCATTTGAGGAGGGATTTAAACATTGGCTACTAAAAGTTTGGTCCTACTTTCCTAACATTAACATGTACCCCTTGTTATAGCCGGCCTCGGTGGTCTAGTGGTTAGAGCACTTGCCTATAGATCCAAGAGACAGGTTCGATCCTGGCTGAAAGTGTATCTTCTATTGGATAAGTAGTAAAAATGTACGTCCCGTGCCAGTGCAATGTGTGACATGTTAAAAATCTTTACTGGAGTTAAAACTACCCGAGATAGGAAAAAGCATAGTTAAAATATGCAATGGGCCAAATATGGCCTAAATGCACTTGGCAAACACGTACTAGATTACGCTCAAATAAGACACATACATACAATACATCCTTTTGTGAAAGAACAAAATATTCCAATTTACCTATTGAATATTTTCTCCTGTTAGAAGTAACTCATCAATGTTTGTTTTATTTAAAAATAGAATTCTAATCCGTCTCCAGTTTCCATTGCGTGTTTTGGTGCCGACCTTACCCTCAAAATTATATAATATTATTGACGTTTCCCGCATGCCCTTTTCCATACATTTCGGTCCCTCCAATTTTCTTCATTTAGTCCTCTTTCTTCCATAGCTTCTGTCACGCCTTGCATCCATGTTGTTTTTGGGCGCCCTCGTTTCCTTCTTCGATATGGGATCCATTCTAGTATCTTCTTTGGCTACCTTTCATCTGGCATTCTTTTTAAGTGACCGTACCATTTCAGTCTTTTCCGTTCTATTATTTCTACCAAGGTTTCCTTTACTTCCATCCTTCTTCTGATCTCAACATTTGGTCCATCTTTGCTAAACTACAGCTGCGTCTCCAGTATTCCAGTGTAAATTGTTTTAGTTTTTCCTTTTGTAACTTCCCATACCTCTGCATTATACGTCGCTATACTTTGGATAATTGTATTGTACATTTGTTTTTTGTTTTTATTGATAAACTGTGTCCCCATATTATACGGTGCAGTTGTCTAGCAGAAGTCTTTGTTAAGCTTATTCTCCTCTTTATTTCAGCTTGGCTTCCCTCTAAATTTGTAAATTTTGTGCCTAGGTATGTATACTTTTCCACGCTTTTTATTGTGCTATCCTCAAAAACCAAATCTTCACCTTTACCACTTACCACCATATACTGTATCTTGTCGATATTGATCTGATGCCCCCATTTGGCATATTTTTGCTTTAACTTTTTTAACATATAACTTACGTCAATACCATCTTCTGCACATATAACCTGGTCATCTGCGTAATGCAGTGTGTAGATGAAATCAACATCCATTTCTATTCCCATATTTCTGCAATACCGTTTCCAATTTGCTTAGATATATCTCAAATAATGTCGGTGCTAAACAGCACCCTTGTCTCAAACCTTCAGCGACGGCAAAGGACTGTTTTGATATCTTTGCCCCTGTCTTTATTTTGCATTTCATGTGGTATATAAAGTTCTTACAGCATTTATGTATGTTGTCGGTATGTTTTCCGTTTGCATTGTTTCCCACATTTTCTTTTTGAAATACGATGTCATATGCTTTACGTACATCGATGAACACCAAATGGGTCTGCAGGCCACATGCAAGTCTCTTGTCTACTAGTTAACGTAACGTAAAGGTGTTATCTGCACAGGATCTACCGACTTTAAATCCAGACTGATCTTCATCTTCATCTTCTTGTAACTTTTCTTCTATACGCGGTTTTAAGGTTTTTGCGTATACTCTTCCAGTTGAACTTAATACTGTGCTAGCTCTGTAATTCGAACATTCTTCTTTACTTCCCTTTTTATGTAGGTTTGTATATATTCAGTCATCCGGAAGTGGGCATCCATTTAAACACATATTGAACAGTCTGGATAAATTTTCGTATAGTTGTTCTGGTGCATTTTTTAATAATTCCACATAGATTTCGCCTGGTCCAGGAGCTTTACTATTTTTAAACGTCTGGGCGATTTTTCTTATTTCTTCAGGTGTAATGATATCTATCTGCTCTCGATTTATTATATATGCATTCTCATCTTCATCTTCAGGCAGATTTTCTTGGTCTTCTTTAAACAGTTTGCTATAGTATTCAATCCACCTTTCTTCTGCTATGGACTGAATATTAACTTTACTTCTTTCATTCACCTCAAAACGTATTAATTTCAAATTCTTTACTACGTTGTATTCCCTGTTCTTCTATAAAAACAAAACTGCTTCTACATTGTTATTCGTTGTTTGCTCATCCATTTCTAGAAATCTAAATACCAGTATAAAATTTGAATGTTTCTCTACGCATTTTTGTTTAGGTGCAACTTTTTAAGCCGGAAGAACAGAATACTGATCGTCTTCTATTTTCTATTCTATTGTTGATTAATGTCTAACCTTGTTACAAGTTCCTCGGTTATAGAAAATAATTACAAACCATTTTTATTTCCTATTGTCTGTTATTCATATTCAGCTTATTCGTTTTTAGGTTAATAGAATAAAATTCTAATAGTTGTCTATTGTTTATTCCCTCTACATAAAAATAATTGTAAAATGTTTCTACTGATACGCTATTCTTCATTATAAGAAATCTATCACTTTATTTTTTATTCTCTATGTGAACAGCAGTCTTTATTACATCAGTTCTTCATTGAAGGAACATAATCTTATCTAATTGATAAGTCAGTTATAGGTAAACAGCGTTTTTGGATAAGTTCTTCATCTGGAGAAAAGAATTCTCGCCGTTCTCTAAGAACGACAGCAGAAGCCGTTTTGAAACATCTACACTAGTGATATGTTAATTATAATTATTTCTCTAAATACCTAATATGTATACATTACTTAAACTTTTTTAATAAACTATATTGGCAAGATCTCTTTGTCAAGAGCTGGATTTAGAAAGAGGATAAGTAATCCTATTTCAAGGAGATTTACATCAAGTATCTGTAACTAAGCGAGTCGAGTCTAGATGTCTGGAAATTACCTCAACATGCACTAATCTTTGTTGCATGTAATAAGATTATTCAACTAATCACTAACAGGATCTCTAGCGATTAAGTTTGTTGTTGGAAAGTTACTGTTATGCATGTATAAACTGGAAGCTGCAGCTCGCTAATATTTGTCAAGTCCTGGAACGAAGTTACACAGTCTCCAGAGAAGGCGGCACGCCAGCAAATTAGATTATGTAACTTTAACGGACTCAGCATTCTTTGGAACAAACGTGTCAAAGGCGTCCTTAGAAGTAAGCTCGTTTTCCCTAACGCGGTTTCCGAACACCCCAATGTACACTTAGGGTTTTCTTTTTTTCGGACTATAAATTAGATTATGTGGGACATCAAGGTTTATCCAACTTTTTATACATCCTCCACGGCTGGCTTGCTTTGAACTCTCCGATGTTACACAATATTTAAATTTAGAGGAAAGTTTCGACTTTCAACTTACACACGGTAGGATCAGAATGACAGGTAAGGAATATCTACATAAAGAGGGGGCTTAGTGCGTACGTGGAATAACAAACCGTAAAAGTATTTACATTCTATTTATTCTTCTATTAGTGTCACGATTTGAGACGGAATAAAACCTAACAGACAGTAATACTAGTATAGGGCTTTGCTCTTACATTTTCTCTTGTTGATAGCGCGCTTACAAAGACGTAAAAATCTGCGACATTTATCTGTAATATGAACCAAATGTAGGTAGACAAAGCCGCTATTGTTAACATATGAAGAATAAAAAGAATAACTAGAAGCAATCAGAACAAAGAGACACAATCTTCAAAGGCAGCAAGAATTATTGTTTAAGATATTAAAATGATCCATAATAGTGGTATATACAGAGTGTACCATCTAAAACAGTCAACACGGGTTATTATCGTAAATGAATAAATTTGAAAAAATCGGGGAGTAAGGGCAACAATTACATGAAAGTAAATATTTGTTACCATGTACGTCATCTAGATTACTTCATCCTTCTATTCCCGCACCACCAGTAACCCCAAAATTCTAAATGACAAGAGTATAAAGTGACAATATATTTCAAAGGTTTTACTGCTCTTTATATAATCTGAACATTGTTTGTAATTCTTTCGATTCGTTTTTGAGAAATGTCACTACAAAGTTTGGGGTACGTACGGGAAATGTTAAATTAATAAATTTCAGAAAGTGTTTAGGAAATTTTATTAAATGTTCAAAGTGGCCACCCTCATTTTCCAGGAAATAGTACAATTAATTTTCCAAGCAATTGCGTACGAAAGTAAACATTTCTAGCGTGAATGAACGACACTCCAGGGGGGGGGCAAGGAGGGGCATCTGCCCGCCCCCCTTCCAAGGTGGAAAAAATTTAAAATAAAACAGAAAAAATATGAACAACAAATTTCTGAAAAATTGATTAATAGGTTGCTGGTTGGTATGTCAATACTTTGAAAGAAATTAATTATGAAATAGAGACCGTAGCGCCATCTGTTTAAAGCCATAAGAGCAACTCGCGTTGCTGGCCAACAAATACATAGAAGCAACTCTCCTACCGGAAATCCATCCGAATTTTGGAGAAGGTCTCTAATAATTCCTTACTTGGATTCCATCATATCATCTTTAGAAATCAGATTTTCTGCAAACAATGTTGCGGGTCAAACGATCTTTTCAATCGACCCGCAACAGGAAACATGGAAGTGCCTTCGGCTTAGCTCAGAGGAGTAGGGGTGGTTCACGAAAGACGCTTACGGGAAGGAAATCCACCTTCCAAATTACAGCTGATTGCAGGTTCTCGTGGAAGGTCGAGAAACCAGCAGCTTACGGAAATCGAACTGACCTTTATTGTGCCTCCTCCTGTATATAAAGCTTGCAAAGTGCATGCACAATACAATAAAATGATACAGAAATAAAAGATATGGTGAATTTTAAGACAAATATAGCTCTATTGTTTGAAACTGGTAACACACATAATACAAAATATTTATATACACTCCAAACAGACAGGGAGTAAAGAGAGGCATAATTTGAGGTGTTACTAGATTCTTCGAGAAGCAGACAAAAAATCGCAGGCATGTCACTGAAAACTGGATCACGATTGCACCAGAAAATGCCAAGACGTTTTTCGGGAAACAGGATATTTCGAGAGTTCTTACCGTCAGGAACGAAAAGGGGTTCGACCTTAATCCGCATAAGCTATAAGAAAATTCGCAATGAATTGCTTTCCAAGGGTTAAAATCCAACGTGTTTTCTAAATCCTACACTTGTCGATGGTTCTGTTCACCCCACGGTGATAACAGAGATACGAAAATTCACGCGATGGACACCCATCGAAATCCAAGCCGCACCTACAGTACTTGTTGTCGGCGCTGAAGTGTTAACAAGCAACCGGGTTGACGGAAGATCTTAAATCGACTACGAGTATCCAGCAGCTGGAATATTTCACCATATGACGAAATATGTTGCAAGAATTTAGAACAAAATATTCCATGTGGAACTTCCGAGCCATCCTGCAGAAAAAGAATTCTAAGAACTGTTTTCGATCGGCATATTGACTAAACATGCTCGTTCGCGTAACCTTAGGTGTCGAAAAAGAGGGGCCTCGGTAGTCTAGCGCGGTAACGCGTTGCCACTCGAGGCCACACCGAATTGTAGTCGTTCCGCTGTGGTTCCGTAATGGTTAGTGTGTAAGGGACGCCCGCACTCCCTGAAGTAATGCGAAAGCGGTTCGGGGGGAGGGGTGGTAGTATGAGTAAGAAGAAAAATAAAAGATTGCGAAAAAGTGTCCATCCATAAATTAACCTTTGAAAATAATGAAAATAGTAATCGACTTAAGAGCGGCAATTAAAATAAGGCTTTAATTCGTAAGAAGCGGCAATATCAAACGAACATATCAACAAATCGCCAGCATTTTCATTGACACGTTTCCATCCGAGTAACAGGAGAGATGTTTCATTGGAGGAATGAAATGAAAGTACTTCATCTTGTGCAACTTTTTACAATTTGGAAGGCATCGAAGGAGAAAGGAAATTGTGGTTGAAAGGAGTATGGAATGAAGTAAAAGAAGCGCCAGATATAATCGATATTTTAAAAATGAGCAAACTATTTTCCAACCATTAGAAAGGGGCTTGCTTTCACAGCCCTACATAACAAGCACCATAGAGCGTTCATTCAGCTCTCTTGGCCGAATTAAAACATGGTTTAGAAGCACTATTAGTGAAAATAGGTTAAATGGGTTAGCCATGCTGAGCATTCATCATCAATGGGTTTGCGCAAACAAGGAACAATTAGTGGAAGCTGTAGTTAGAAAATATGCAACTAATCCTCGCAAATTACTGTTCAAAAATTTTATTAATAAATAGTGTTTTTATTTTGTAATTGTATATTATTGCAAGCCTCCCCCTCCCCACGGACCCCCTTCACCCATGAAAGAGAGAAGACGATCTACCAAATGTAGGCATCTTTGGTTTAGGAAACAGAAATGAAATGTTATTAAATGACCTTCAACATCATGCCCTATACTGCCTGAACACTTTCTATAAGAAACCTCCCTAGAAAAAATGGACATCGAAAAGCCCAGATGGCCAAACTAAGAACGAGATAGACTATGTAACCTCCAATGGACGAGAAATGTGCCGGGATGTATCTGTGGTAAACTAGTTCAATACAAGAAGCGACCATAGATTAGTTTGAGCGAACATTATAATCAACACCAAACTCGAGAGGACAAAACTTATACAAAAGAGGACGTACCCGACTACGCAAACCCTAAAAGCAAATGAAACAGAATACCAAACCGCCTTAAAAGCAAAATTACAACCGATAAGCGACCTAGAGGAACCTGACCAGCTAGCGGCAACATTAACTAGTAGCATCCAATCAGCAACAAAGAAAATCTGCTCCAGACATAAGCCAATAAATGGAAAGTTAAGCTCAAATATATTGCAATTACTAGACCAGAGAAGAAGAACAAGCAGGGATTCCAATGAATACAGAGAGCTGCGCAAAGAATAAATAAGGAAACTAGGAAAGACCTAAGGACCTATAACAGCAAGCTAATACAACGAGTCATAGAAGATAAGTCAAATATGAGAGTACCTACTTAAAGCTAACATGTCTTGAGGAAAGAAAAAGTTGTTTCAAATCAAAAACGAGGAAGGAGAAATGGTTACAGATAAACAAATTATACATGTCATCCAAAACTTCTACAAAGATTTATACACCCCGAGTATACCAAATCCAGAAATGGAGAGACAAAAAATTCAAAATGTCGGTTCAGAAGAAATTCCTGAA
>JABXWE010009157.1:0-27524 GCA_014611495.1 Limonius californicus | reverse complement strand
CGAATAATTCAAGAACCATAAAAAATCGCTTTTCGAAATATTAGCTGCAAGCAAAATTAACATTTACAAAACATTAAAACCTTTTAAACGAATTTGACGCTGATAGTATAGCATTCAATTCCCACTACCGTAAAATAGGATTTTACAACCATTCTCCCTTGCAAGGTAATGGCAAACCAAGCCAGTTATTCTGCTAGTAATTATTTTATGAAGTAGAAGTGTTTACACTTCGCATAGTTAGGGCTCTACGTTGCGCTGTAGGTCCTCTATGTCACTTGTACTTTAAAAACGTGCAACACAAAAATGATCGCTATGTTTCATAAGAGATATGGCACTCAAAGAAAGAGCGAATATTTGTACCCCAACAGGCAGTAATTTTTAATTGTTGTTTTTATTTCCAATTTACACTTTCAGGAAGAGGTACATCTTGTATCACACCAAATGGAGAGACTGTAACGTGTGTAGCTGCAAGATCATGCAAGGTTATCGTTGAAGCTTTACAAACGCAAAATTCTTCGGCGATTGAGTTTGCAAAACAGTCAGAATGCGGTTTCGATACGGAACTACTATATTGTTGCGGACCTTCAGGGTATCCAACCGAAATAGATATCAACAACTTATTCACGAAACCACCACCAATCGACAACAAATCTAAACAAGAAGAAGAAGACGTAATTTTGTCAAACTTCAACATAAAAGCGCTTCCGGACAGGACTGTGTGTGGTTTGGAAAGAGAAAGAAACAGCTAGGCTAATAGGCGGGATAATGACGGATATTGGTGAGTTTCCATGGATGGCCGCCCTGGAATATAAATCTAAACTAAGCGGTGATATTATCGGTATTAGATGCGGTGGTTCTTTAATTAATAACAGATACGTATATATAGCGTTTCAATCATTATTACCCACAAAATCTAAGGAAAAATATGAGAATACTTAGAAACAGTTCAAAAATTGGTGTAAAGAAAAAAGAGTAAAGGTGATCAATGAAGAAGTTTTGCTGAGCATATTTTGAGCAACAATCCAGGGTCCTGTTACGGTCGCAAAAAAAGACTCACGATGCGGCGCCAATTTGTTACCGGCCAATCGAGCTTTTTCGACGATTCGTAACTATCTTGATGGAAAAGGGCCTACAGCTTAGCTCAGAGGAGTAGGAGGAGTTCGTGAAAATCGCTTATGGGAGAAAATCTTTAGTTGTGTACAGGGCGAGTCAAAATAAGTGGACGCCACCTTCCAAGTCCAGCTGATTGTGTAGGTCCTCGTGGAAGGCCGAGAAGCCAACAGCTCACGGGAAGGAAACCTACCTTTATTGTGCCTCCACCTATATATATTTGAAGCTTGCAAAATTTTTACATAAACACATACAGAGTACACATAAATAAAAGAGGCAGTAAATTTTAAAACACATATAATGAAACTCTTAGTAACGATGGTACAACAAAAAAATGACAAGAGTTACAACGCCGAAGTTTGAATTACAATTACAATTAAAATCCTTGAACGTTCAGGAAACGCCGCCGTTGACTCACAATATTTCTACTATGAAGTATCTGTGTGGTCAATGGCGTAGTTTACGGGAAAACACAGCATAAACAAAGTTTCTTTTTACAAATATTTCGTGCAAATAAAAGATTTTTGACTGAAGGTCGCTTTTTTTGGGTTTAACAAGACAAAGTTTAATTCCGCTAAATCTTGTAAGTCGCGCGCAAGTTTCGTTTCACCACACACAAAAAAAAATTGGTCTGATTTACCTTAAAGTTCGGAGAAGACGGCACAATATACGGCGATTTCCGGTTGCTAACGATGAACGCAGGCGAAGACAGGACCCTTCGATGGTATGAAGAAATGGCTGCAGAACCACGGGCGTTGGGCTTCGAAGATGATCCGCCGAAGGGCGATTGGTCAACTCTCTAAAGAATTGCCTTTTACTGGGGTTGAATCAAGTTATTCCTATTTAATCCGGCAGCTGCCGACGGTCTGTTAAATACCCCTTGGTACAACAGCGAAACGGAACACACATAACAGATACCCCTTACAAAAAAAAAACCCGAGCCGCCCCTGCAGCACTTTACATAATTACGATTGCCGATTGATGGAGCTTACGGACAACCGGAGCCCACAAAGGTCTAAAATGGACTCCCTCGAAAAGGTAACGACCTCACTTCTCCCAAACAATATTGCACCACGTTTTGAAATCTTACGCAAGAAGTTCTAGAAGGAATTCGTTTTTAACACTCCGAGTTTCAGGAAGCGTTCAAGGTCGAGCGCAGAAGAAAAACAAGAGCTTGGGATTTTAACACAAAGAAACTGTTAACATATCTCGAACTTCGAAAGACAAAACAAAATAGTGAAACGGTATCCCAAAATAAGACTTTCATTAAAATAACGATATTAATTCTAACGAAACGGCAAACAAATTACGGAATTAATTCAAGTGTAGCGGCAAATTTGAAAATCACATAACAGTCCTCAGAAGTCCCACGTTGGGGAGCGTTTACTCAATGTTGAGAACGACATTATTAATGATGGAAATAACTATATAAAAAAGTAGGAGTATATTAGTTTAATAGCTTTCATTAAACGAAAATTGGCAGAATATCGAGCCTAGCTATCCAGTGTTCTAACAAAATTAGAAATAGAAAAAATCTTAAAAGAAGCAGATGATACAATTTACTTGATGATGAAGGTACTTAACACTTAAATTTAAAATTTAACATATTTCAATAATAATTATAGATTTCCTTCATTACCTTAGGTAGTGCTGATTGTTGGGATCAGAAGCAGATATTATCACTCTTAAACGGCAGAGGGATATATTGAGACCTCAATAGTAAACAAACTTCACGTGGCCTCAAAAATATTTGGTCAGAAGGCAGTAGTCAATATAAATAGCTCTACTTTCTCAAACAAGTATCCTGAACGTATATTTCCAAAACGTGAATATGCTACTGTTAATATTTACAATAAATAAAGTTTCTTGTTACTGTAATAATTGAATTATATTTCCGCACTAGCGTAGAAAAAATATTATTGCATTTAGGGGTATTGTGGAGAGACATGCCCTAATATAACTTAGTTAGAAGCAGCTAATATTTATTAAAAAGCCTTCGTTGCAGTAAAAGAAGTGTACTTTTATGAAAATATTTGTAATAATATCTTACAATTTTTTTTGTAGGTTGTTGATGGTTTAGGCAGTTTCAACATCCATGGTAATATTGCATTCAAGAAATGTAGATAGCGATCCCTTAAATATTCATATTCTCGTATATTTATTCAAAATATGAAAGTTTTGAACTCAACAGGTGATACTTTCGTCAAAAATCGGGAACGAAGTGCAGTTGCTAAAAAACCGCATATCCAGGTACATGCTATTTGACGGACATCGCCGAATATTAACCAAACACTGGAATTCAGAATTCAAAAAGGAAAGTACATCTGATGTATTTTTTAATTATTTTAATGTATTTAACGGACTTCTTGGTGTTCCACTAGTTCTTTAAGGAAACAATCGTAAATTTATTCATAACCGTGGAAATGCTTTTTTTAGACGCGATTCTCTTTCAATCTCACTGGCATTCTCAAAAAATTTGGTAACTCTTGGTCTAATCGATACTATTCAAACGGGAAAACATAACTGGCAAGGGCAGTAATAACGATAACAGGAGTAATAAACTTTTTCATAATTCAGATGAAGCCGTAATCGCAACAATAAGAAAAATAAATTTTATACTTAAAAAAATTGACATATTTAATTTATTAGTTATTGAATTGACCTCTACATTGTGAGGTAGATAAAGGCGACTAAGTAAGTAGGTAAGTAATTATTGAAGAGAGTTTATACACTAAATCCCTACTGAAAATGTCAAGAGCAGGTATAAATAGAATATATGGTTGAGAATAATTAGTTTTGTATATAAATAAAAATGATATGAACTAACCAATTCAATAACATTAATATTGCTGGTTTCTTTATTTACTCATTTTAAATTGTAGAAACAATATACATAAACAGCATGAGCAGCATGTCACACTTTGTAAGCTTCGTTTGCACAATTGCGTAGTTTAGCCACAGTGTCAATGGCGTCGGTTCCAATGATATTATTGCACCTTTCTTTAATTCTCTCGATATGAGCTTTGATGTCAGATGTAAGGAGGTTAAGTTCTTGATTGGTTTTCGTTAAATCTTCTGCATATTTGGTGATGTCGATGTGTCCATTTTCGTCTTGAATTCCAGCCTCTTTATATTTGCAACTATAATATTCGTCGATTGAGTGATCACGAGAACCAGAATTTATAGACCAAAATATTTGTGAACATTCGCTGACAATTGCCGCGCAGGGAGATATCTGAAATTGACAAATATTTGCTTACATGCCTGTGCATTTAGAGAAGTTTGCTAATAATTAGAACATGCTATTGTTAACTGCCAGGACAAATAATCCCTTGCTGAAATTGTCTCATCAAATACACAATCACAGTGATTTTATTTTGAAGATACACATTAGCACATAAGTTCTTACAAATATTATGCTGAACGCGAAACAGATAACAATCATAACCTTCATGTTTAAATTACCAATTCAACTATCAAACTTGAACAACAAGTAATTTTATGTTGGCCTAATATATATATATATATATACCGTATCGCATATCGCATTATTTTAGGAACTTTAACTTGTTACTATGATAACTTTGATACGGATTACAAAAGTTTACATCTATTTTTGCGTTTTCAATTGCGGACAGTTGTATAATTCTAGTTGTCGAGGCAATAAACTGAATCGCAATTTAACAACATATAATATCATTTGGATTTGAATACAGGATTTCAGTTAAATTAAATTGTATATATGCTCAGTTTCATATGAAATGCACCACCCATTAAAAATAAAGCTACGGGTTTGCTACAATAATATTTTATTACAGTGTATGAAATGATTACTATTTCCATTAAAAAATCAAGTGGTTGTGGTGTTCGTCTACTGTCTCTCATCAATTTGTTGCTTAGAAATAACACAATATCTAGTAAATATTAATTCGTTGTTTCGAGATTTTGTTACATTTTATGACAGAATTAATGTTTTAAAATGCCTCCAGTAAGACAACGTACAAATTTTAACTACATTTCCGATTTTGATAGAGGTCGCATTATCGGCATGAAAGAAGCTAGTCTTTCTTTTTGTGAAATTGGTAGAAGGGTAAATCGGGACCAAACTAGAGTTACACGAATATGGTCTGCTTGGTCAGAAGAAGGCATTCAGCGACATCGTCTAGCTGGTAGACCTCCACGTAGCAGCATTGTTCGTGAAGATCAACTTCTTCGAAGAATGGCTTCACGAGACCGCTTTCAAACAGCAAGGTCTGTTGCCGCAGATTGGATGCGAGCTCTTCACCGCCGCGTAACAATTTACGGAAGAATCACTTCTTTTGGGCTGCGATACTACCGTCCATTCCAACGGCTCCCTTGAACTGTACATCACAAGGCTGTTAGGCTTGCTTGGTGTCAAGAGTGCCAGCATTGGAATCAGCAATGGAACGACATTGTCTTCAGTGACGAATCAAGATTTTGTTTGTGGGCAAATGACGGCCGGAGGAAGGTACGTCGATATCGAGGAGAAAGACGAAATCTAGAGTTTGTTGAAAGAAGCCATACAGCTTTAACACCTGGAGTTATAGTTTGGGGTGGGATTTGTTTCGGTAGAAGTTCACCTCGTGTTCGTCCCAGGCACTGTAATGCTAATCGCTATATTCATAATGTCCTGGAACCGGTGTGAGTACCATTCATTCAGACGTTGCCAAACGGAATTTTTCAGCAGGATAACGCACGTCCACACACTGCAAACATTACCAGAACGTACCTCCAACAAGCACAATTGCAAATGTTTCCCTGGCAGGCACGATTACCGGACTTATCGCCGATCGAACATCTTTGGGACATGATGGGCCGGTGACTAAGATTAGAGCTCCAGCAGAACATAGACCACGTGATAGAAAGCATGCCACGACGAGTAAATGCTTGCATTGCTGTTCATGGCGATGTCACACATTATTAATTTTGTTTTCGTTGTTGTTATTGTTTTCTTATAATTGTTAATCTTTTTTTATGAAAATATGATCATTTTATACGCAATAATGAAACATTATTTTAGCAAAGTTTCATACTCGTAACTTTATTTTTAATGGGTGGTGCATTTCATATGAAATTAAGTGTACCTATATATCCTCAATCTCCCATATTGTAGCTTAGGGCCTCTATGAATGATTTCCATCTTGTTCGATTTTGTGCAATGTGTTTTACTTCCAGCCACGTTCTTCCCGTCTTCGGTACTTCCTTTTGGACTGTTCTTCGCCAGGTTCAATTGTCCAAGTTCAATTTTTTTAAGGAACTATTAGCAGTCTTTCCTTATTTTCAATATAACAGTGCCATAAAAATTAAATACGCTATAATTAAATTTTTTTATTAATTAAAACATGGAAAACATCGTTACTAGCCAGGAAACTACAAACATTTGTCAACAGATGTCTGCGTAGAATAATGAAAGTGCGATGGACGGATTTTATGACCAACACCGAACTATGGAGAAAAATTAAACAAACTGACCTGCAAACTGGAATAAGAAAAAAAATGGGCATGGATCGGTCATGTGCTCAGAAGAGACGCGAACAATATTGCCAAATCAGCACTAGATTGGAACCCGCAAGACAGCCGCAAAAGAGGCAGACCCAGAACAACCTGACGAAGAACAGTCCAACAGGAAGAACGTGGTTGGAAGTGAAACACATTGTATAAAATCTAACAGGATGGAATTCATTCATAGATGCCCTAAGCTCTAACATGGGAGATTGAGGACATATATATATATATATATATATTGCTATGATATTTACCCTATATTTATATTAATATTATAAACTATACTTAAACTATATTAATTTTACTAGATAACCCTGATATAATGTGATTTTTGGCTTCGTAATGCCTTACACATGTATGAAAGGATACTATTTTGATAATAGGAATCTATATTTTACCTGAAATTGTTGGTAATTAGTTTGATTATCATCATAAAATGTTGTTTATAAATTTTTATTGATAAAAATTGACAAATGTATACCTAATAAGAGAAAAAGGTCTTGTACGATCTTCGGAAGGTGCTGCGTAGTGCCACAATTGGATTGAAAGTGATGATGTGAGTGAACATTCCTTAGAGAATGATGTGGAAACGTTGTTGTGTGACGTAAGGAAGATTTTTGGTTATTTTGGGCAAGTGAGTGAGCCCTGGAACATAAAAATTGTATTATTACTAGGTTATATTTTTGTAATAATGTGTATGAAAAGTTCAATTTGTAATGCAAGATATTAGTATTGTTTTAAATAATTTGGATGTTGCTTGAGGAAAGTGTTGATACACTTTTGTTTTGTTGATTTAATTTATTTTGTTAAAAATGAGTAAAGTTGGATGAAATTATTAATTTTAGAGTTTATGATTTTGTTTTTATTAATTATATTGTTATTAATACTTGTGGAGTATAGGTTTTTGTGTATTCAATTGTATTGTAAGATTTTGTTATTGTTTTTCATGATTTTATGGCTCATTTGTTATATTTTAGATAATTTCAAATATTTAACCACATGTAATTTTTTTTAATTCAAATTTTAATGTAATTGGTACTAAAAGAATCGTAATTTTATGAAGATGTTAGATTTGAATTTTGTTTATTGATTTATAATTTATTTATCTTGTAATTTGCAATTTGAAAATGTTAACTTACAGCTGTAGATGGAAAAGATAGAGATTTGAAATTTCATTGGTGCATTGTGGCTTTGGATTTGCGTGAAGGTACCAAATTTGTTCAATTTTGGAAATTAGTTGGTTATTAGAGATTCAGGCAGAAGCACGTATTTTCATGTTCTTCGTAATTTTACATTTTATGTCACTAAGGGTTAAAATTGTTAAAAAGTAGGTGTGGCTACAGTTTTGTTTATGTGAAGATTTTTGGAGGTTAGAGGTTGTTAAAAGTTGCTATGTGTAAATAATGTTTATTTGATTTAAAAAGTTTATGAGTATATTGTGTTTATTTGAACAGAAATAAAACTTACTTGAAGTGTAAAGTTAAAACTGGGTTTCTTACTTCCTAAGTTCTGAAAACCTAAAGAATATAATATTAAAAGTGAGTTCATTACTTCGTTGTAAAGAAAAGTTAACTTACCTGTAATAAGTTATAAGAGTATACTGAAAGATTAAAGTATACCCTGAAAGGTTCTAAGCACTTCACAAACGTTTGAGTTGTTTATCTACGATCATGGATTCAGTCGGACGATTGCAGCATCAATGAGTGAGCAGTATGAGTTTCAACAACGGTTGCAGATTCAAATTGAAAGAATAAAAGCGTATTCACACAGTACATCATTAAGATAAGTCCACATTTGTTTAATACTAATATTTGTGTAATCTTTTATTGTTAGAATTTTATAACTATCTGTAGCGAGGTCACGAACTGAAACCCTGAGATATTTATGTTTTTATATGCTGGTATATTTTAATTTGTATTATTGGCGAATCAACGTAAGGATTTAATTTTTGAGCTAGCCGAGGAAAAGTAAAATTATTTGAGTTTAATAATTATTTATTAACTAACATATTACATAGCATCTTTTTGACGCAAGCCAATGTGGGGCTTTTGAGTTGAATTATTTATTTATTAAAATTATAATTCATAGCAATATATATATATATATATATATATATATATATTGCTATAAATTATTATATGTTTTTAATTGAATAAATTTGCTTTACCTCGGCTAGCTAAAAATTAAATTCTAAACATTGGTTATGCCAAAAACACAAATTAAAATAAATCAATTTCTTAATATACCAGCATATAAAAACCATAAATATCTCAGGGTTTCAGTTCGTGACCTCGCTATAGATAGTTATTTAAATACATGGATAAGTACAACACATACATATAAAACTTAAATAGAAACTTATCTGCAATCCTCCAAAATGTTGTCGCAAAGTGTACCTCCAAATTTCTTATTAATGCGTTGTCATCAAATTCCCGCCAAATTTAGCAATACAGCGTCACTTCTCTGCTTCGTCTCGCTGCATCCACAACTTCTATGGTTGGTAAGTAATTTACATTTTTAGTAAATCCTTGTGACGTTATGACGCAAGTCATAAGTGAGTTAGAAAAGTTTTAAAGGCCAACCTCACTGTTTCAATTAGACAATCCCAAAATCAAAATCCTGCTAAAGCTCAAAAATTAAACAAAGTTATTTTTGAAGATCATTTTGTAAAACTTAGTGAGATCTTCGAAGGACATTTTTGGGAAACCTGAAAGACTACTTAATATGGACGAGAAAGGTTGTAGACTGAATTTACATAAAGAACCAAAAGTTCTAGCCAAAGAAGGTGCCCGCAGAGTTCATATCATCGGCAACTAACGTAGGGAAAATGTAACTGTTGTATTACGTGCGAGCGCAATAGACTCATCGATTCCTCCAATGATATTGTTCAAGGGCAAATGAATGAAAGCGGAATTTGCGAATGATTTACCACCTGGTTTAGTTTGTGGTATGACCGAGAAAGGCTCTATGACCATTTTGGAAGTCACAAACCTGCAGGTCGCTGCGTACTAATTTTTGATGACCCCAAAAGCCACTTAGACGATGAAATTGTGGAGACTGCTGATCGGTATGATATTGTATTGTATTGCCTTCCATCCAATACAACACATGAACTTCAGACCCTTGCCAAAGCAGTATTTCGACCTTTAGAATATCATTGAGACCAACAAGTTGTGCTGTACTGACACAATCATGGTGAAAAACAACGTTTTGGAAAAGTCTTCGCCCCAGTGTGGGATCAATGTATGATACCGTCTAACATCAGATCAGGATTTAGAGCGACTGCTTTATATCCATATGATCTAAATGCAATACCTAAAGACGCCTTCAAACCAAGTACAGCATCTCAGTTATCAATCGCTGAACATACTGAACCGCGGACAGCATCGACTGCGACAACTGCCTCCCCATCACGATCTACTGCTCCACAGACTGGAACTTCAGGTTTGTCAGTTCGCAAAAGCATAAGAGCGCGTGTCCTGTCCACGGAGCAAAGTGATTATGTTGACGCTGCCTAAATTGATTCTTATGAAAAAAGTTTACATGAAGGTGAGGTGTTAGTTGCTAATACGAGCACATTCTCTAAATTACTCCCCACTCCAGTAAGAAGCACTAGGAAGGCTACCAATAGGCGAAAAGCTGTCAATAGTACGGCGGTTGTTCTAAAAATCACAATTTTCCAAAACAGATGAAAACAAATATGCAGCAGCAACAAAAGCCAAAACCAAAGCACCACCCTCAAAACCATCAAAAACTCCTATGAAGAAGAAATCGTGGTTTTGTGACATCTACAAAGAAGATGTAATGAAGGATATGCGCATGTGCATCGCCTGTGCGACTTATGTTCATGTGTTGGATTAAGGAAGAATAATAACAATGATTTTATTTGCCCAAAGTGTGTTGTTGTTATCTTTTCTTACCAACTTCTTATTCTCTCAAATTCTTTGAAATTTTTATTTCTGTCTCCCAATAAGTTACCCTTTCATATCCATTCCTTAGAAATAAATTATTTTACATTATCAAAGATTTAAAAAAATATTATAGCTTAGGGAGGCCATATAGGGTACAGTTACCTTACTTCTCTGAAAAACAAACTAATAATAATAGTACAATTTAGTGTCAAAAACAGATTTATTGATACATAAAAAAAAACGTGCGATACGGAATCAATTTAATAGTGCAATTCACCTTCATATTCTACAGAAAAAGCATTTCTTTTGCAGCACATTTTATTATCTTAGTCCACAGCTCTTCTTCCTAGTTCGTTATATCTGGCCGAAGATGAATATAAACCTAGTCGCATGGTGCAATATTAATCGACTAGTAGTACACTGTAGGATAATTTTACGTTGGTCCTGCCAATACGATTGGAATACAGGCAGTTTCTAAGAAAGCCGAATATCCAATACAAACTTTGAAATTGCATAATAATCATGTAAGATGAGTACACAAATTCCTAAGTGGATGTAAAGTACTATCAACAAGCACACCGCTCACAGCTCTCATTACAACTTACGCACATGCACACATGCACAGGCGCACACGTACACGCACACTCCCACACACAGAGAGAGAGACAGAAAAAGAATGGGACAAATACAAATGAAACCCCTAGCTCCCTATACATCAACATACCTTGACAAACATACACCTGCGGCTGAAATCCAGGAAACCCCCTAAAGGCTTGCTGAGCAACCACTATAAGATGATTTTAATGTCCAAAGCGCGTGGTGCGAAGAATGGCAGAGGTGAAACCCAGATACCAATGAACTAGTGACGAATCCCATGACACAGCGAGCAGATTTTAACCTACCAAGACGAGAATAGGTTTCGTTAAAGAGAATAAGAACTAGACATGGTAAATATCTAGATACTGGCTGCACAAATGGCAACAATTCTCTGAATGTGACTGCTGCCACTATCCACGGACTATTTAACACATTACCACAGATTGTACCAACAGAGCATTTGCAGAAACTGTGGACGACTTTGATTCAGCAATGACAGAAGCAGTAAAATGGCTAAAGTCCAATGATGTTAATTTCTAATAACTGCTAATGGTCTGACTATGTCTGCTTACTTTTTCATAATTTATTTATTGTACCTATGTGTCATATTTTTATTATCATTGTTTACTTTAATATACAATATATGTACATATACATCATATACCTTATTTATCCCTATATGTTATTTGCTATTGTTGTCATATTTAATATTAGAATTATTATTATTACATTTATTTTATTAGCACTACCACCATTATATTATATTATACATGCATATTTTTCTGTGTGTCATGCCATACGATAAATAAATAAATAACCGCACAATTTTAAATGTTTTTGCTTCCCCTTTCAATCATAAAAGAGCGTTGATTAAACTATACGTTTTGCATGATACGTTAAAATACATCCTAATAATTATATGAATATAACCTCATTGCATCACACTAACGCCCATTGAAAATACAAAATATGTAAATCACTAGGAAAGGTATATACCATACATTAAATTTTAGAACTATACTTTCAATGGCCGTTTTCAGTACTGATATTTAACACTGTAATTTCATGCACGATCATAAAAACAAAAGTTGCTATATATTGTTATTTTTCCTTCGTTGTTATAATTAACCAAAACAAAACTTTCTTGAATACCAGAAACATTGCTACGTTGTTTTAAACAGGCCATTATGACAGATAGAACGACATACAACGCATTTCTTTTTTCAATGCTTTCTTTTATATTGATCAATGTGCAGAAGTTAAAATACAATACTAGAAAAGGTATTCTATTTTAACTGATAGGAGCCCGCACATATATCACTTAACCCGGTATAATGATCCCATAGGTCTCCTTCCTTCTATCCCATTAGTCTCTGTTGCTAGCCAACTCTTGCCATTTGATTCCTAGAGAAGGTCTAGAAGAAAATCCCATAGCGGTAACCGTGACGAACGGTGCTTATAGTTTATAGTTTAAATGTAACATGAGGGCCAATGGCGAGTTATGCTCACATCGCCGATTTAGTGCATGACTATTAAAATTTTTACATATGGTTTAATTACCACACTGGACGAAAAATAGAAGAAATACGACAGCTTGTATTTATGATTACGCATTAAATTCCATGATTAGAAAAAAATTATGGAAAGACCCATTGTTTCTGCATATCTTTGTTAGCCTAACACTTAATGGTTTTCACATAACACTAGTATTTTATAACTGCAGGAGAAATAATTGATTATTGCAGCAATTAACTTACTTAGAGCATATTGGATCGTTTTCTAAACGGCAACCATTTTGCAAGTATCATAAATAGCCAACAACAGGTGCGGTGATATCTCAATCCCGTGGTTTAAAACATACATTTAATTTGATTTGACGCAACACAAGGTAATAGAATATACAAGTAGATGTGTTTTGCCAGTTTGCATAAATACTCGAAAAATATTTATTAATTATTGGTAATCATTAAATGTTTCTCCAAGAAAAGAAATCAAAAATTTTCGTTATTTTCATTACTATTAATAGAAACACCACAACTTCAAAACAAGATCGTTCCGTTTATATTAGGTAGAACTTCAGTTAGGAGAATTCTAGAAACAAATATATTTCGTTATTTTTTTGTAATTTCAGAATCAATTTCTTCTATCCATATTTTCTAAATTGTGTATTGTCTAGCAATGAGGCAACGTTTTTACACAACAGTGATGCAAATAGGCATAACTCGCAGTATTATGTACTGGACACGTGCTATCCATTTTCAAAAGGTTTGGCGTAGTAGGTAACCATAGTATTGGACTACACAACTTCCTTAAAAATGTAAGTGAACAACGTTACTTTAATTTCCTACACATCATTTTATTCGGGTTGTTAGAAGATGTAGAATTCAATATACAATAAAATCTGGGGTCCCAACATGATAGCTGTACTCCTACTCGTTGCAATTGAATTGTTAAAAATTACTTAAATAATGCATTTGGGGGAAATTGGATGGGAAAAGGAGCTGTGTATACATAACCACTATGCAATTGTGGTATCACTCAACCTACTTACGCAGCGGCGCTATAGCCCATATCGGGACTTGGCCTCCCCTAGCTTCCTCTGCCACTTCTCTCTGCCTTCTGCCCATTTCCTTCGGTTGCTCATTCGTATGATTGTTTTGAAATTTTCTGATACTGCTTCACTCCATCTTTTCCGTGGTCGTCCTCTACTTCGTTTTCCTTCCGGGATTTGTTCTTCCACGCTTTTAGCTATGACATTTTCGTTCATGCGTCGCACATGGCCTGCCAATCTTAGCCTTCCTACGCCTATGTATGTCACTATATCAGCCTCCTTGAATTGTTGATATAATTCGTGATTCCATCTTCTCATCCATACCTTTTCTTCCTTAATTGGTCCAAAAGTATTTCTTAGAAATCTCCTTCCTTAATTAGTCCAAAAATCTCCTTTTAAAAACGCTTAAGCTTTCTTCGTTTCTCTGGATTATCGTCCAGGTTTCTCTCCCATATATGATTATCTGTCTCATCAACGTTAGTATATCATTGTTTGACCACTCTTATGTATTCTCTGTCTCTCATGCATGCATAGTATGCCCAGTTAGTTTGAGTTATCCTGGCCATTATTTCTGTTGTCTCTTCGTTATCGTTTGTTACTTTTAGTCCCAGATATTTCAAACTACCAACTACTTCCAGGTCATGGACTTCAATTGTTAAATTCTGTCTTACCCGGGTTGGTTTTCGATTCGTCATACATTTCGTTTTGTCTTCAGTGATTACCTGTCTTTACTTTTTTTCATGTTGTCCTAGTTCTGTAAATACTTCGCTGGCGTTTAAGTTCGAGCTTCCCAGTATATTTATATCATCAGCATAGATGAGCATATGTTTAGATTTATTACATATTGAACCGTTTGGGTTAACATCTATACTACGAATTACTTTTTCAAGGGGTAGGTTGAGCAGTACTGTCACCCTGCCTCAGTTCTATTGTTCTCTCAGCCTGTTCTGATATTTTATTTTGAATTATAACCTATATGTATGTCTCATCCAGCGTGCATTTGATCATACCTATTAGTTTTCTTGGTATTGTGTATAACGTGCTTGTGCCTTATGCGTCATACACTTGCTGGAAATCCACAAAAAGATGGTAAGTGTCTCCAATACCTGTCTTAAAATTATTATAAGCCGATTCAAATCGCACCATACCACGTGTGGTACATCGTTGGAAAAGTACTTTCATAAGGAATTCATAGTACTACGAAATTGAGGGATAAAGAAATGAAAAATTCTGTATTATGTATATTTCGATTAAGGTACTTATACGCTTCTGTTTCATCTTTTGATTTTTTCATCTCTCAGTTCATTGTAAATACTGTAAAGTGTCAACGTGGTTGGCACAACTGCCGAAAGCAATTTCCCAGACATCGAAGTTTCCCTCAGCAGTGTAACGAACATTTTAAGAAAGCACAAATGTCACACATACAAGATGAAACTTCTTCAAGAACTAAATGAAGACGACAATAATTGAAGACTACAGTTTTGTGAAATTATGTCTAATAACATATTTAACAAGGACTTGTTGTATAATAGCTGTTTCAGCGATGAGTGTACACTTGGTTTGAATGGAGACGTAACAGGCATAACTGTAGGTATTGGTCAGACACGAATCCACATTTGTTTAGTGAAATCCATACGCAATATCCACAGGAACTTAGGGTAGGAATTCTAGGAGACCACATCATTGGCCCGTTCTTTGTTAACGGTCATTTCTGTGGGGATATTTACCTTGAGCTACTAGAAACCACTGCTTGAAAAAGAACTAGTTTTCCAGCGAGATGGTATACCTCCACACTATGTGTTTCCCGTTCGAAAATTTTTGAACAATCGGTTTCCTGGAAGATGGATTGGAAGATATAGTGCCATCGAATGGCCGGCTAGATCGCCCGACTTGTCTTTATTGGATTATTTCTTAAGGGGACATTTGAAATCCAAAGTCTATGCAACACAGCCGGCCAACATTGAAGATCTTAGGCAGAAAATAATATAAGAAAGTCGACAATTGACACCACAAATTCATGCAAATGTTCGTTCTCTTTTTCAACGTCGTTTATATTATTATAACAATTAATTTAACTGTATTGTTATTTTCAGCAACCTAATCGAAATAAACAAAATACATAGTTTTTTTATTTTTTTGTATCACTGAATGTCACGTGGATAAACAAATTAAGTAGTACTATGAGTTCCCTATGACATTACCTTTCCAATAATGTGTCACGCATGGTATAGTTCTTTCGAAAACTAGGGAACAAGTTTGTTGCTGGCGGGGACTACAACGCAAGAAATCCATTATGGGGATCGAGACTTACCACCACTAAAGGCCGGAAACTACTCAAGACGATGCAAGCAAATAACTACAACCACTTAGCCACTGGAGAGCCCACATACTGGCCATCAGACCTAAATAAAATTCCAGATGCTGGCTGTCACCAAAGGCATATCTTCTAGCTACTGCAAAGTGGACACTTGTTTTGATCTCTTCGCTGACCATTCATCCACAGTCTGAGTACATCAGTCATCACCAAAGCAAAAAACCCCTCGTTCTACAATAGACACACACATTGGGAAATGTTCAGAGAGTACCTAACTGATAATATAGTAACTCAAATTTCCCTAAAGACCGAAGACGAAGTCGACTCCGCGGTCGATCGATTAACAAATACCATACACCACGCAGCCTATTACTCCATGCCACCTAGTAGCGAAAAACCCATTATTATAGATAATTATCCACTACACATTAGAAACAAGCTTGCAGAAAAAAGGAGAGCCGGAAATACTTGGCAGCGAACTAAGCATCCAACTGACAAAAACCGATTAAATAGGTTAACAAGGGAGCTGAAACGGGCACTTCAAGAATGGAAAAATAAAACATTCAACGAATACATGATTAACCTTTCTCCCTACGAACATGATGAGTACACGTTATGGAAAGCCACCAGAAAATTCAAACGCCCCAGAAATCCAGTTCCGCCAATTCGTAAAGACAATGGCACATAGGCAAGAACAGATGATAAAACAGCGGAAGCGCCAAGATATTACCTCATAACTGCAAAAGTTCTGAAAAAACTGCACCACAAGGCTATAATGGCTGTAACTCAAATATTTAATGCTGTCATAAGGCTACAGTATTTTCCCATACAATGGAAGTTTGGCCAAATAATCCTTATTTTGAAACCCGGTAAACCTGCACACGACGCTACATCATGCCGACCAATAACCCTACTTTCTCTTTTATCTAAAGTCCTGGAAAGATTGATCCTAAAAAGAATGACACCCATAATAGAGGATCAAGGACTAATACCTCAACACTCCACTATCGAGCAGGTAAACAGAGTAGTGGAAGTCATTGAACAAGACTTTGAGGAAAACAGATACTGTGTTGCGGCGTTCCTGGATGTCAGTCAAGCCTCTGACCGAGTCTGGCACCCTGGTTTATTGGACAAAATTAAACAGTCACTACCCCACCAGTACTATCTACTCATGAATCCTACTTAAACGAAAGGTACTACCAGGTCAAACAGTCAGAAAGCCTATCTAGTCTCCATCAAATTAAAGCCGGAGTACCCCAGGGTAGCGTCATGGGACCCACACTGTACACAATATTTACAGCTGACCTCCCTTACCACGAAAGAGTAGTTACGGCCACATATTCGGACGACACAGCATTATTATTATCTCACAATAATCCAACTCATGCATCGGCCATACTACAAACCTACCTCCACAACTTACAAGCATGGCTAGACAAATGGCGTATAAAAATAACCGCAATCAAATCTACAGCCATAACTTTCACGACAAAGCATAGTACTGCTCCTCCAGTTTCCCCGAATGGCACCCAAATACCAATGAAGAACGATGTAAGTTATCTTGGCATATATCTAGATAGACGGCTCACGTGAAAAACCCACATCACCAAAAAGAGAAAAGAACGAGATATTAAAATGAAAAAGATGCACTCGTTAATGGGACGAAGATCTAAATTAACATTAAACAATAAAGTGTTAGTGTATAAAACTGTGTTAATTCCTGTGTGGGCCTACGGGATTCAACTGTGGGGCTGCGCGAAACCTTCGAACATTATTGCAATACTGCAAAGGTTCCAAAACAAAACTCTCCGCACTATAGCCAATGCGGAGTGGTTCATTTCTAACCTAACTCTCCACAACGACCTCAAGATGCCATGGATTCGGGATGAAATCAACAGGTACACAACCAATTATGTGAACAGAATCCATTCCCACTGTGTTAGTGCTTGATCTATTAGACAATATAAACATCACCAGACGTTTAAATAAATGTAAAATTTTAGATATCACTAACGAGTATTAAGTAGTTCGAGGAGCCTGCCGCTGGGCAGGTGCCCTCCCTCATGTCAATTATGTATTATGTACTACCTAAATCACATTTGCTTGTTAGCCACTCGGCTAGTTGTAAATTGTAAATTTGCAGTTGTTAATAAAAAAAACATGGTATAGTGCTATTTGAAATTTTAGAGGGGGTGGCTGTGGCGGCTAAGGGGTTGATGACACACGTCCGGATTTTGAATAAGATGTTCCCCTTGCTGTCTTTGTTGACATGTTTCGGCGATTATCAAGAAAAAAATAATTTTGAAAAATACTGAGGGTGGCTACTTATCGTTGAGAAACCCTGTATATATGTTTCATACATTTTAGGCAGCTTGTATAGATTTTGTTGCTATAATTAACTTTGGTAGTAATTTTAGATTATTTGCAAGATGTTTTGGAAGATCACAAAGCAAAAGGTTGAAGTAATTTTTATTACATACTCAACTAATTTCAATTTTTTTCATCCAATAAAATTGAATAATTAATATCTTCGTTCATGCGTAATTACAGTGTTCCAATATTTCCTTAACAGAATCCTTTTTGATTGAATTTCCATACCCGTTAAACTAATTGATGTGACCCCAAATTCCCAACACGGTGTTTAATTAGTTTTGTGTTCTTTACTCGCGGCAAAGATACGTGAAGCGTGATATTTGGCCATTTACGGCATGAGATGATACCGATATTGGTTAACAAGCGCAAAGTAACGAGAGCTACGATTATTTATTTAGACGGTTTGTTTCCGGTTCACCGGAAGAAACACACGTAGCTCCGGGCGTGAGAGGGTTGCTAGGACTAAAGAAGCCCGCTGAAGACGTCGGCTCCAGATCTATGAACGGTATCGTGTTTTGTTACACTTTTAATTGCGCTTGATTGCACATCAACAGGTTCAAATCAGCGAAAAGTTTGCTAGACAATGCCAACCCTGTTTTATATACAACCGTCTTTATTGTTTCGCCGGAATGGGTAAATTATGCAGATTAAAACGTTTTTATTCGGAATCCTTTAATCATTTTAATGGTTTCTGAAGGAATTAATACTCATTCGAAGATGAGAAATTTGCAAGAAAGTGTAAAATTTACGAGCGAATAATTTCAGTTTTCCAGGAAATTGCTTCAATGTTTCTTCGAGTCTGGCGCTGTTTATTCGCGACTTCTTTGCTGTTGAAAGCTTTATGGGTTCAAGAATCCATTGCTATAATACAGGATATTAACAAAGCATACAAAAACGAATGGAAAGCTTCTGCTACATATTTCTGTATTTTAAAGCTACTGCTTTTTAGTTCATTTAAACTCTGAACTTGCTATAAAATCTCCGAAATAATGGCGAAAGACTTCAGGCTTTATGTTTTATCTAAAGTTAAGTGTCGTACAGTTTGTTTCCACAAAGTTTGTCTACTTACACAACTTTACTAAATATATTGGGTTATTACTTTAAGAAAATTAATACAGATTTACAACCTTCCCAGTTAGAAAATTTGTATCATGAAAATATGTAGGGGCTAAATATAATAATAATTCTTAAGACAAGAACTAAAATAAATAATTTTCGATAACAATATATTGTAACGCCCCTTTTTACGTGGTTCCCCTTGTTTCAGTTAACTGCCTTAAAATTATACGGCATATAGACTTAATAGCCCTTAGGAGCTAGAATACTTTTTTTGTACGACGCTTCCTAGGATAAAAATGTAATTAATTAATTTTCACGCGCCCCCCTTAAATCGCCAATCTACTTATGCAATATAAAGCTTTAGTAGAGTGCATGTTTTTGTATGATAGTTCTGAAGACAAAAACGAAAGTAAATCGTTAGTTTTCGATTAAAATATATTGTAACGACCCCTCTGCGACTCATCTGCCTAAAAATTATGTAGAATGTTATTTTTTGTACGACGTTTCATAGAATTAACAATTTAAAGAATTAATTTTCTTACGCGCCCCTTAAATTACCAATCTACTTATGCAAGATAAATCTTTAATTGCTGTTAATAGATAATGCAATAGTTAATAAAACGCAAATAATCATGATGATCGCCAACCTTCCAAAGAGGGCGGCACCTTAAAAAGAAGAATAGATAATGCACATTTTTGTATGATAATCCTAAAACAAAATAGAAAATGTTTAAAACTGTTAAAAATGTTGTTACAAATACGTATAAGTGCGCCCCCTTAGTTCACTAATTTACTTAAAAACTCCAAAAACTGTAATACCTTTAGTAGCTCTTAGGAGCTAGATTACATATAATTATATGGCGATTCCTAGGATCAACATATTTACATAATTCCCAAGACAAAATTTAAGAAAAGTTTATAATTTAAAATTTTTTTGATAAAAATATATAAAAGTGCGCCCCCTTAGTTCACTAGTTCCCTTAAAAATTCAAAAACTGTAATATCTTCAGTAATTCTTAGAAGCGAGATTGCATATAATTATATGGCGCTTCCTGAGATCAAAATTTTTATATGATTCCTAAGACACAGTAAAAAAATATAATTGTAAAAACTTTTCATAAAAATACATGTAAGTACCCTCCCTTAGTTCACCACTTTACCTGAAAACTTCACAAACTGTAATAATGTTAATAGTTCTTAGGAGCTAGATTGCATATAATGATATGGCAATTCCTAGGATCAAAGTTTTTTATGTATTCCTAAGAAAAAATAAAACAAATTATATTTGTAAAACATTTTGATAAGAAGTATATGCAAGTACGCTCCCTTAATTCACCACTTTACCTGCGAACTTCAGAAACTGTAATAACTTTAATAGTTCTTAGGAGCTAGATTGCATATAATTATATAGTGATTCTTTGGATTAACATGTTTATATAATTACCAAAATAAAAGAGAACAGTTTATAACTAAAAATTGTTGATAAAAATATATATAAGTGCGCCCACCTAGTTCACTAATTTACTTGAAAATTCTGAAACTGTAATACCTTTAGTCGTTCTTAGGAGCTAAAAATATATTGTAAAGCCCCCTTTTACACGGTTGCCTTTGTTTTACTCATATGCCTAAAAATTATAAGACATGTAGAATGCTATTTTTGTACGACGTTTACTAAGATAAAAAATGTAATGAATCAATTTTCACATTAAATCACCAATCTACTTATGCAATATAAATCTTTAGTAGCTGTTAATAGATAATGCATATTTTTGTATAATAATTCCTAAAACAAAAGTTTAAAGCTGTAAAAATGTTTATAAAAATATATGCAGGTACGCTCACTTAGTACAATAATTTACTTGAAAACTTCAATAACCGTAATACCTTTAGTAGTTCTTAGAAGCTAGATTGCATATAGTTATATGGCGATTCCTGGGATCAAAATTTTTATATAACTCCTAAGACAAAATTTAAAAAGAAAACGTTTATTATTGTAAAGAGATGTTGATAAATATATATAACCCTTAGTTTACTAATTTACATGAAAACTTCAAAAACTGTAATAACTTGTTCTTAGAAACTAGATTGCATATATACACAGCAATTACTTTATCTTGTAACAGGTAGGTAAGCTACTCACATTACAGCTGTTTGTATGCCGTAGCTGTCTATCACATTGTTTAAATAAATACAAATCAAAATAGTTACGTTGCATATACTAAGAAACTACAGTGATACTATTTACTAATAAATAAGATGCAGTTTTGCAATAGGTACATTTGCTATATTTATTTCTTACAATTTAAACAAAACAAACACAGAGAATACCAAAATAGCATAAAAATATGTTGACATGACAATAAAATCAACAGAAAAATAAATTAAATGAAAACAGAAAGAAAAACATTAATTAATGACTAATAACTGTTGAAACTGCCGTCCGCCGAGTATTTCTAACAGGAGTTATCATATATAGGGCAATTGACATATATAATTCAATATTTCTTTTACATAAATCTTCCTGAGTTTCTACGAGAGTTTCGTAGACGTCGTTTTTTACTTTACCCCACTAAAAGAAATCTAATGAAGTCAAGTCCGGACTAGGTGAAGACGAAAGATGAATTACACCTCTTGCAGTTAATCTGTTATGGAAAGTTTCATCTTGGTAGTTTCTTACAATTCTATTTACACATTTACAGTAAAAATTATTTCAATATATGCTTGCCGGATCCAATATGGATTACCTTGTGTATAGAAATAGAAATCTTTAGTGACGTGTTGTACTTATGTGAAGTGGTAAGGATGAAACCGGTTTGCTCCTAAAATGTTAAATCCTGAACTTTAGCTAAAGCCTACAGTTCTTGTAACTGCTTATTGGTTTATATCCGAATTACCAGTTATTTATTCAATGACTGCCGCTTCAGGTTCTGCACTTGTGACATGTAGTTGTTACACCTTTGGCTTGGAAAACTGTTCATATTGCTGCAAATTTCTTTCCAAATGCCTAAAGGAATCATGTGATGGAAGGGATATACCCGGGTATATTTGTGCATATCGTTTTACTGCTAAGTCCATCGCCCCTCAGCATTCTCCAAAATCAACATCATATCCATTTTGTTGCTATTACAATACATTAAAACTGATTGTTATTACCACAAGAATCTATACAAATCAACAAACTGTATACAGATGTTTGTTAAGTTTTGACGAAACGGTAGTTGACATTTGTCTGTCCAAAGGACTCTTAGTAAAAAATATTCTTTATAGCTTATAGCACTTCATGCACATATGAGAGGTGTAGCCTGCCTACTTGTTACAAGATAAAAGTATCACACTGTATATGGTGATTCCTAGAACCAAAATTAAAGGAGTTTAGATAGCTCTTATGAGCTAAAAGGCACGCTCATGTATGACAGTTCTTAATTACAAAACTATATATATTTTTTAATTTTTGATTACATTATATCGCATGACACGTCCACGTTGCTCTAGTCACCAATCTACCCCAATATTGCAAGAAATATAGACCTTGCTCAACTCATGCATATTGCTTTTAAATATTAAAAATGTAAAAAAATTCAGTTTTTAAGAGAAAAAACAAAAAAAATCTAAAGTTATGGGAGTTATTTACATGAAATATATTGTTAGGTCCCTTTCATAATCGCCCTCCCCCCGCACCTTTAAATCAGCAATCAACTGCTACGTAAAACTTTAATAGCTTTTTAGGCGCTACTGCACATTTAAATGGAAAATAAAAACCTGTTAAAAATTGTAGAAGTTTCTAATACAATTATATCGTTATGAGAGTCCTCTAATTCACCAATCTACTTGAAAAGCGTAGTACGTTTAGTAGTTCTTAGGAGATAGATTGCATTTATTTATATGCTGATTCCCAAGAACAGCATTTAAAAAAAATATTTTCTATCCCTTCCACATGAACCCCATTATCTGACCAATCAGCTCTTTGGCACTAAACTGCCTATTTTTGTGACTATTCTTAAGATAAAGTTATAAATATTTTTAACAAAAACGTACTGTTGGATCCGCTTAATATATCCCTCCTTAAAGCAGACCAATCTCCCTAAAACTAAAATAAATGCGGATCTTTAGTAGCCTTTTACGGTAGGATTTGTATATAAGCACCCCAAGTTTACAAATATGTACAACCTCTCATAATTGTAATTAATTACTTGATTAAAAAACTGTTTGTAGCAGCAAAACTTTGAGAAAGCCTCTCACCACCTATTCACCTAAATACGTATTTTGGCAACTAAGTTGTCGTCTTCATTAGAAACTGATGAACTTAGATTATCTAAAATTCTAAAGTATCTCAGTTGAGGAACAACTCTGGAGATAACTTCTTCACCAGGTAGCAATGGAAGTGCAATGGACTTTATATAGCCTAATTTTATCAGTCCCTACTGAAGATGGCAACTTCGTTGTCGCAAGACGTATCGAGGTGTTCTAAATATCGCACGAGTAAAGGATTTTCTCAAAGTTTTGCATACTTGAACTACCGTTTCCAGTGGCGGCTCGCGGGTAAAAAAATACGTGGAGTGCTATTATAATAACCCTAATAATAACAAATAGAAAGCATATAATTCAAGGTCAACTTACCTAGTTTTTGTAGACCAAGTCTATCCTTCTGTCGTTTAATGCAGAAAAATTAGTTGTTATGTCTTGGTAAAATGATTGATTGGAAATGGTTCTTTTTGAATTGAAATATTTGCCAAAGAAGAAAGCCTATCTTGAGATACTGCATTTATTAAGTATGTTTTTAATCGTTTAAGGTAAGAAAAACTTTTTTCCACGGATGCACTTGTCGACGGAATAGTTAATATGAGGCAAAACAATTTGTAGGCTTCAGTAAAAATTTCTTTGTTCTCATTGAGATTTTCTAGTAATTCTTGGGTCTGCAGATTGCGGTAACTTTCATCGGCATAAAGAAGATTTAATTCGTTATTAAGACGCAGACTTTTTGTCAATATTTTTCCATAAAATTGACCTAAACTTTCAAATGCTTTAGACGAAAAACACGAATCATATTGTTCGAATTTCGTAGTATCAGCCAAAGATATGAATTGTAACTTATCGCAGTCTTGAAACCTTACTTCCATTTCCATTACAATGTGATCCAGTACTTCATAAGACAAAATTCTATATTTTCTTCTAATGTCATTATTTGTACGGCTAGCGTATTCCCGCTTAGGGCGCTTAGAAATATCGATTTGTGTTATTTCTATTTCCTTAGTCTTTTCGAAGAGTGTGTCAAATAAATCGTCATTCCTTTTCCTCTTTAGTGGGTCAATAGTTTTATTTATTTTTGTAACACAAAAATTAATATCTAATGATTTCTTCGGAGAACATCAAATAAAATGTCAGTGAGAGAGAAAATATTAAATACTACAGCTAAAAATGTGAACCCAAATTGTTGAAATCGTTTAGAAACCGACGGTCAAACCCGAACGTGAAGTTCAGCGGCTGATTACGACTGAACTCTTCGCTTGCGCGATTCACTGTGAACCAATTGTAGATATTGACTTGCACGAGTGTTCTAGGTAAGATTTTTTATGGTCACTGTGTTCACGCTCGACGGACTGCATTTAAAATTTAAATTTTTTCACTAAGCTTATTGTATCTAGGAGTATGTATGCCATAAATAAATGAGGTGTAATGCCGATAAATAATTTGTTATGTAATTTGAATAAATAGTCGCAATTGAATGAAAATTTTAAGTGAAGAGGCACTTCACCTACTTCGCTTGGCGAGCCGCCACCGCCATTTCCAGAATAAAATGTCTAATGTCAAAAACAGTTACAAGCTCCGAATTAGCATTAATGTTATTTTTAAAAAACGTTAGCATTGTACCGACAATTTGCGTTTGAACAGATAATGCATAAAGTTTGAATTAGATTAGAAGTTTTGCAAACACCACCTTCCTTCTAGTATACAAATAATCTGTAGTTCGAAGTAATACTCCGGTACACAATCTAATATCATACATAAAACAGAGCAAACTGTAGAATGAAAGTAGAATACAAGAAAGCAAACAAAACAGAAAGCATTAGACGTAGGAAATCGCGAATCACACTAACCCCTTTGTTTGAACGACGGAAAGAAAAATAAACCGCGAAGCTCAAAAGCGTGTCAGATGAAAAACTCGCGAAGATACAAACCGGACGAAAGTTGCAGTTCAATATTTGCAGAGGGCTCGCATTACCCCGAAGACGTGATCAGCGGTAATCTTGGGCGTCTGGCCGCAACACCCTGCAACACAAACACGCACGGATTCCTTAACGGCCTCCCATATTGCGAATTCCGGTAATCCGATATCAGTCCGGATTGAGTTACGCTTGCCGGCGATACGGATACCAAATAAACGAAAAATGTCATTAGGCCGTCGGCGTTCAATTAGATTACGTGAGGCTGTCGCACGAGAAAATTTGTTGCGTCCGAAAATAAACTGGTCCCATAAAGTAACGAATAGGTAGTCATTAAAAGAAACAAACAAGTGATCCGAGAAATAAAAGATTAAGGCCATCGGACAAATGTCTCAATTTGTCCGGAGGTTTTTTCCAGCGCATTCGGAAGATCCACTTATATTATAATATAAAAAACTCGATAATTCCGAATCACCAGCCGGGGTCTTAATGCCCACAATAAATTCTCCACCAACAACGAAACAACGATAGAGCAATTGGTGTGAAATTCATTTGTCCCCTCGCGGTCTTAATCAATCCTCATAACACAAAGATAGAACGTCCCAATCTCTAAGAGTTATTGTCGTGCTCGAACAAAAGTCGGGCGAGGAAAGCTGATTGGGTCTAAAAGAATACAGTACTTTATAAAGGAGGTGAATCGAGATGACAAATAACTCAGATTACGACGAAGCGCGGCTGGCGACGCCGGGCGCCGGGACGCGATCCTTGCGGAAGTCATCCATCATTCACCTAACTCGCGCGGCCATCTGACCATCACTTGAACAGTTCCTTACAGAAACGGACTGACTTATGCAATCTTTTGTTACAACCATCCCCTTCACTTTTCTAATATGACCTTCGTAAAATCGAAAAACCCACACAACGTATTAGCAATCTTATAAATGTATTGGGAAACTATGCACCCATTGTGACTTCTCTATTTCGTTAGCTGAATATGCTTTTGTCTCTCTTTTGCATCTCAAAAAATTTAATAAATCTGTACATATTTCAAATTCAAACTACTAGAAAGTAGAAACTGCTACAAATAACATGTTCCTGATTTTTACTTCGATCGAAACATTCTTATACCTTACTATACAACAGTTACAACAAGTATTCGAAATGGCCACCTTCTACTTCTAAACAATAACCTAAACGGTGTTGAAAAGGACGCACAGCATTCGCAAGAAAGTCAGGATTCAAGCTATTGCATTCGGTACGTATGCGATCTTTTAGTTCAACAATACTTTGTATTGGAATATTTGTACAAATTTGGATTTCAGATATCCCCAAGCAAAGAAGTCATTGGGCGACAAATATGCAGAACGCGAAGGCCACGTTGTAGGACCGGATCTTCCTATCCAACATCCTGGAAACCTGTCGTTTAGAAAGTTTCTTATAGCATTCGGGGAATGCGGAGGGGTTCCATCCATCTGAAACCACAGGTCATCGATGTTTAAGTTATCTATTGCCGGATTGATGTCGTTCCTTAATAGCTCTAAAAATTTGGCTGTATTGAGATTACCATCAATAAAATATGGACCAATAAGCTTATTTTCAACTATTCCTAGCCATACGTTAACTTTCCCAGTGTATTGACTGTGAGTTAAGTTTTGTAAATGACAGTTAGTGCGGGACCAATATCTAAGAAATAAGTTTATCGGGATACTGGATAGTGGATAGATGAGGAATTATAATACATACCGAAAATTTTGTGAATTGACTTATCCGTTTATTGTGAAAGTTGCTTCATCACTAAAAACTTTCTTATTTAAAATGTATCCATGTTCATTCAGCAAATTAAAGAATGTTTCACAAAAGATTGTTCTTTTTTCTGTCTCCATCGAATAGTTGTTGGTGATTAGAAAATTTTACGATTTATA